>PITA01000603.1:0-256030 GCA_004023965.1 Spilogale gracilis
TAAAGTGGATTTCTTATAGGCAGCATATAGCTGGGTCTTGCCTGTTTTCTCACCAATCTGATCATCTCTGTCTTCTGTATTAGTTTTCTGTTGTTGCTGTAACAAGTTACCATAAATGCTATAGCTTAAAATGACACAAATATGTTCTCTTACAGTTCTGGGGATAGGAAGTCTAAAACGAAGGTCAGTAGAGCGCTATTCCTTTTCTGGAGGCTTCAGGGAGGAATTGTTTCCTTGTCTTTTTCATCTTCTGGAGGCCACCTGAATTTATTAGCCTCTGGTTTGCTTCTATACCCACTATTGACTTTAATCCTTCCACCTCACTCTCACTAAGGCCCTTGTGATTGATTTTTTGGGGTCCACCCAGATAATCTAGGATAATCTTCCCATCTTGCAGTCTAATTTAATCACGTCTGCAAAGGCCTTTTTACCGTGTAAGCTAACATAGTCACAGGGATTAGGGTGTGGATATCTTTTGGGGGCTAGTATTCAGCCTGCTGCAATTTTTATCTGCAACACTGTTTTAGAGATTCCATGCTCTGCATGGAGCCCAACACAGGGCTTGAACTCACAACCCTGAGAACAAGACCTGAGCTGAGATCAGGAGTTGGACCTTAACCAACTGAGCCACCCTGGTGCCCCCCATATTATTATTTTGAGTGCTCCTCATTCATATCTCCATTTAGTATTTTATTTTAGTAATTTATTGTAGGTATATGATTATACATCTTTAACATATCCCAGTTTATCTTCAAGTAATAAAATACCACTTTACATATAGCATCTTACAATAGAGTATTTGTATTTCTTCTTGGAGGCCTTTGTACTCTTGTCATATGTTATACTTCTCCATATGTTGTAAAGTTCACATTACAATATTATTTTTGTTTTACAAGTAATTCTATATTAAAGAGATTTCAATATGCTTGACCTTTGAGCAATGTCAGGGTGCTGACCCCACATAGTTGAAAATCCACATATAACTCTGGACTCCCCAGAAACTTAACTACTAAAGGCTACTGTTAACCAGAAGCCTTACCAATAACCAATCAATTAATGCATACTTAGTATGTTACGTGTGTTATGTCCTGTCTTCTTATAATACAGTAAACTAAAGAAAGGAAAATGTTATTAAGAAAATCATAAGGAAGGGCACCTAGGTGGCTCAGTTGGTTAGGCATCTGACTCTTGGTTTCAGCTCTAGTCCTGATCTCAAGATCCAGAGATAGAGCCCCACATCAGGTTCCACTCCGCATGGAGTCTGCTTGTCTGTCTCCCTCTGAGCATGGAGTCTGCTTATCTCTTTCCCTCTGATCCTTCCCCTACGTGCACTCACTCTGTCTCTCAAAATCTTATTTAAAAAAAAAAAAAGGAAGAGAGAATATATTTACAGTACTGTAAGAAATCTGCATGTAAGTGAACTGACCCTAGCTGTTCAAACCCTGTTGTTAAAGAGTCATCTATAATAAGAAACATTGTTACATATTTACCCATTTGGTTACTTTTGTTTTATTTTGTATTAAGTAGATTCCATGCTCTGCATGGAGCCCAACACAGGGCTTGAACTCACAACCCTGAGAACAAGACCTGAGCTGAGATCAGGAGTTGGACCTTAACCAACTGAGCCACCCTGGTGCCCCCCATATTATTATTTTGAGTGCTCCTCATTCATATCTCCATTTAGTATTATTTTCTTCCTACCTGAAAGACTTTATTTAGCATTTTTGTAACTGTGGAGCTGTTGGTGACAGAACTTTCAGTATTTGTATGTCTAGAAAAGTGTTTTATTTTGCCTTTGTTTTTGAAAAACGTACTGGCAGTTTTTTTTCTTTTAGTAGTCAAAAAATGTTCAGCCATCTTCTCATTTGCATTGTTTCTGACAAGAAATCGGTTGGCATTCTTATCTTTACCCCTCTGCCTTTTTTTCTCTGGCTTCTTTTAAGATGTACTCTCTATCACTGGTTCTGAGCAATTTCATCATGGTACACCTTGGTGTCCTTTCTTTCATGCTTCTTTTGTGCAGGGCTCCTTGAGCTTCTTGGATCTGCAGGTTTACCTGCATTTCCTGCTGTCCAGCATCTGAAAACTGTTGTTTTATCTATTTTGTCCATTTTTTAAAATCTGTTTAAGCCAGAAGAGTCTACGTGGTCTTTTATATTTTATACCCCATCCGGAGTAAGAAGCTCTAGGATTTTCTTAATTATTATGTGCTTATATCATGGAATTTTGGAGGCAGTAAGATATGGTTGTTGTTAGTATCACCTCTGGGTTTTATAATAGGTAAACAGTGATTATCTCTACTTGACAGGCAGGATGCATAGCTCACAGGATTGAGAATCAAATAGGCTGGTGTCAGATCTCAGAAACAGTACATACTAGCTTTGTGATCTTGAGCTGGCTATTGAACCACTTTTAGCTTCAGCTTTCTATCTGCAGCATGGGAATAATAGCTATCATTTGTGATCCTTGCAAGGATAGATGGAAATTTATGTGAAGAGAGTGGCATGTAAAGAGCCTGGCGTATTGCCAGTAGCCAGTAAATGGTTGCTTTTATAATGACGCCCCTTTCCTGTCATCTTATAAAGGAATATGTAAAGAAATTTAGTCATCCTGGCAAAAGGAACTGTTTTTCAACAGAGATCGTAAAACTTTTAAATTCTTTCATCTCTAGCAAATTTTACAAAAGAAAAGATTGCCTGACTTTCTGTTATGACATGATTACATATTTGACACATGTGACTCACTTGCTATAGCTATAGCTGTAGTTAATCAAAACTGAACAAATAAGTAAAAGGTTGTCTACAGCCAAAATGATTTCCTAGTCTGCTACAAATTAGAAGTACAGAAATCAATACTAGAAGCAGACCCACTGACAACAGCAAGTAACAGATATTACTGTGGCAGAAAAGGTATAAAAAGCAAACATAAAAACTAAAAAAAAAAAACCAACTCAATAATAAGGGATCATAACCATTGAAGTTATTACTCTACAGGCAACAGTGACCCTAGTCATCAAAAAAAGGGTGAAATAGGGTTCATTGTTCTCAGCTTAAGGAAGAGAATTGTGTGCTCTTGTATGGAAGGATTTCTATCTATAAGTTTTTCTTTATTTTCACAAGTTATTTTTATTGAAGTATAATTAACCTACTGTGTTGTATTATTTTCAGGTATACAGTATAACGATCAGCAACTCTGTTCATATTCTAGGGCTCATCAAGATAAATGTACTCTTAATTCTCTTTATCTGTTTCACCCGTTCTCTCACTCAGATCCCCTTTGCAATGACTAGTTAGTAAATGTATTTAAGATTCTGTTTTTCCCTTTTCTGTTTGCTTTGTTCTTTAGATTCCACATATAAGTGATATTGTATGATACTTGTCTTTCTCTGACTTATTGTAGTTAGCATTGGATCCCTTAGGTCCATCTGTGTTGCTGCAGATGTGAAGATTTCATTCTTTTTTATGCCTGAGTAATATTTCATACACACACACACACACACACACACACACACACACACACCCCATATCTTCTTTATCCATTCATCTGTCCATGGACACGTGGGCTGATTCCATATCTTGGCTATTGTAAATAATGCTGCAGTAAACAAGGGAGTGCATATATCTTTTCAAATTAGTGTTTTAGTTTTTTGGAGGTAAATACCCAGTAGTGGAATTACTGAATTTTATAGTAATTGTATTTTTAATTTTTGAAAAACCTCTGTACTGTTTTCCATGGTGGCTATACCAATTTGCTTCCCCAGCAATAATACACAAGGATTCCTTTTTCTTCATATCCTCACCAACACTTTTTATTTCTTGTTTTTTATTTTATCCATTCTGTTGGATATAAAATGATATTTCACCATGGTTTTGATGTACATTTCTCCGATTAGTGATGTTGAGCATCATTTCATGTCTGTTGACCATCTATATGTCTTCTTTGGAAAATGTTTACTCAGGCCCTCTTCCTATTTTTTAATAGAATTATGTGGATTTTTTGGTGTTGAGTTGTATAAGTTCTTTATATATTTTGGATATTATGTTTGGTTGATGTTTTTTTTCACTCTGCAAAAGCTTTTGATTTTGATTAGTCCCAGTAGTTTAATTTGGCTTTTGTTTCCCTTGCCTGAGGAGACATATCTAGGAAAAAAGTTCTTATGGACAATGTCAAAGGAATCACTGCCTATTTTTTCTCCTAGGAGTTTTGTGGTTTCAAGCCTCACATTTAGGTCTTTAATCCATTTTAAGTTTGTTTTGTTTTATATGTATGATGTAAGAAAGTGGTAGAGTTTCATTCTGTTGCATATAAGTGTCCAGTTTTCCAAGCACCATTTGTTGAAAAGATCATCTTTTTCCTCATTGTATGTTCTTGCCTTCTTTGTCCAAGATTAATTGACCAAAGAAGCATGGTTTTATTTCTGGGTTGTCTATTCTGCTCCACTGATCTACGTGCCTGTTTTTTGTGATTTTTTTGCCAGTACCGTACTATCTTGATTACTATAACTTCGCAGTATATCTGGAAATCTGGGATTGTGATACCTCCAGCTTTGTTGTTTTTCAAGTTTGCTTTGGCTGTTTGGGGTCTTTTATGGTTCCATATAAATTTTAGGGTAATTTGTACTAGTTCTGTGAAAGGTGTTGGTATTTTGATAGGGATTGCTTTGAACCTGTAGATTGCTTCGGGTAGTACGGACATTTTAGCAATGTTGACATTTCTGGTCGATGACTATGGAATATCCTTCCACTTGTGTCATCTTCAGTTTTTTTTCATCAGTTGTTTCACGTTTTCAGAGTATGGGCCTTTTTTTTTTCTTTTCTTTTCCTTTTTTTTTTTTTTTTTTGAGTATGGGTCTTTTACCTCCTTGGTTAAGTTTATTCCTCAGTATTTTATTATTTTGGATACAGTTATAAATGGGATTGTTTCCTTAATTTCTCTTTCTACTGCTTCATTGTTATTCATTAAAAAATCATTTACCATGATCAAGTGGAATTTATTCCAGGAATGCAGGGGTGGTCAGTGCTTGCTAATCAGTCACTGTGATACATCACATTAATATGAGAAAGAATAAAAACCATATGATCATCTCAATAGATGCAGAAAAAGCATTTGACAAACTACAGATCCATTCATGATAAAAACTCAACAAATCAGGTTTAGAAAAAATCTACCTCTACATCATATTATGAAAAACCCACAGCTAATGTCATACTCAATAGTGGAAAACTGAGAGCTTTTCCTGTAAGATCAGGAACAAGGGTGTCCACTCTCCCCATTTTTATATAACATAGTACTGGAAGTCCTAGCCATAGCTACTGGACAAAAAAAAAAAAAAGATATGACATGATACTATGTAAGTTTCTTTCTAAAAAAATGTTAACCACTGGTTGAATAGAGAGTTTACTAAATCAAATCTCTAAATCCTTGATGAGGCTGAGTAAATGAATTTATGTTATGCATGTTTGGGTCCTGTTTAAAAAACAAAACAAGCTGACTTTTTGAATTCTTGCTATAATCTTCACCCTAAACAAAAGTCTATTTTAACATTATCTTAAATTCCCTTTGAATAATACCATTAGTCTTTTTTATGTGTTTTATAGAATTCAGATTTTGTTTTTCACCTATCATATTCTGTATTATAGATCATTCTCATATGGTTTACCTAACACTTTTGCCCAGTACTTCAACAATGTTTGGGTTCCTACTATGTAGCAAGTGAGGAAGAAGGTATATCACCAGGCTGTGTAATTAATGCTTTAGCTCATTGTACAAGGCTGTTTGCCGTGAGCCTTTCATGATGAGAAGGTGGCATAAAACATACAACATAACCAGTCAATATAGTTCTTTGTTCTGAAGGAATTTCTAGTTGTGTCTAAGTTCCAAGAGTTGCATAAATTATTTCCTCATCAAATTAGACCACCAAGTTACCTAGGTGGACCATAGTTACTTGCCCCCATAGAAAAGCTATCTCTAAAACCTTGATTTAGAAGAGAGACTTTTTTTAAAGCACCAAATGAAGAATTCTCCTGCATTTGTTTCCTCATTTTTATTAAAGGCGTTCTCCATTATTTTGTTCCTTATATCCCTTATAAAACTTAATACTAGAAAAAAACCATTTTCTCCCTAGGGGATTTAGTATAATTATTTCCAGTAGAAACGAAGAATTCCATAATTCAGTACATAAATTGTGTGAGTTAATACCTCTAGGATTTACGTACATGCTTCTCCATTTCATGTTTCGGTTTTCTGTTTCTTTTACTGCTTTTTCTAATGAATGCCTTTTTCTCTACGCTGACTTAAATCTCATTTTGGAAGGATATAAGATTGAACAGTAAAATAAAAATGATAGAACAATTTAAGACTGTCTGTAAAAATACTCATTTGGCTATAATCAAGTGCTTGCATTCATAGTAGGCTGTGCCTTTGAACGTATTATGAGCTAAAACCATCAGGGTTTTAAAATACAGTGTTAGCGGTGTTCTTCTTAAAGGGCTGTAATAGCAATCTTTCCCACCTCTCCACCATCCTTCAAATATTGTCATGATAGTAAAAACATCTTTTTCTATTAGCGGTTGGTTAGAAAGTGTTTTCGTGTCATTGCTGAATATCATTAGGTATTTAAATAGCTATTGTCTGTAATCATACCATGATTTCATTTTGTATAGTGTTTTTCCCCCCCATAATTGCTTCAAGGCCTTCATTTAAAGCTGTGGTCACCAGTATTCATTCCTTCTGCAGTGGGGAGTCAGAAAGGGGAAGATCAGGCTACAAAGTGGTCTTAGAAGACATACACCTTTTAAAGAATGGGAGTATTTGCTTTGTCATTGGCTGAGACTTAAATCTTAAGGGGAATCCAAAAGAGATAGGATAGAAATGCAACTTGAAACCTAGGAAAGGAAGGTTAACGTGTGTTATATCAGTTTTCTGGCATGCAGATATATCTGTCATTATGGGGGAAAAAAGGAACGTTTCACACATGGGTATCAGAGCATGTATATTAATGCCAAAGAGCCAAGTTCACATTGTTTTGTTGTAGTCTTAATTACTAATTACTTTATTACCGTCTATATGTTGATGTCCTGAAACATAAGCTTTTAGTTCTTCTGCCTCTTTGTTTTTGGTATGCTAATTTGTTTTAATTATGTGAAGCATAATTACAGAAAAAACTATAATTCTTCATTGATAGTGAATGCTATCATTAAATACACAGTTTTTATACACTAAGAGCGTGTCCCACAGAGAGCTAGCTGTTTTTTTATTCATAGTGTATTGAGGTTGTGTTTTTGATGATTTGTTGTCTGAAACTCATCAGATTAAGTCTTAGCAAATCTTGGTAATTTAAAATAATCCATAAGTACATTAATATCCGAGATATGCAGTTATTTTTGCTAAACTACCATGATGAAACATACCAAACTAGATGATTCCCAAATTGAAAATGTTTAGTTTCTTACTAATATAAGCATTTCAGCTCTGTATTTTCAAAATGTTACTTGTATAATTCTACCTGATTTATCAGTGAAATAAGTCTTTGCAAAAATCTGTCTTGACCCCAGAGATTTTTGAAAACCTCACATCTTAGTCTGGAAGAGGAAGTTTCCAGTTTTACAGTTGGTCATTCACTTATCAAAAAATAAGGGACATTAAGTAGATGAGGAAACACGCCCTGCCCTTAAGGAGCATATGTTATTACGTGGGAAAGAAGCCTCTCCATACACAGTTGCGGTGTAGTATGTTATAAAATGCTGTACAGCAGCATATGTGAGGCACAGCATTAACCTAGAGGTAGGAGCTACAGACTGGGCGCCTTGGTCCAGTGTCTCCTCTCCCACTTTTATGGTGTTTCTTTCATCCTTCCTATCAGTTGCCAGAATTAGGCAAGGGAAGGATTGGGAGAGAAAATCAGCTTTAATTGAGGTTTTAATTAAGAAGAAGCAGGACCAGGGGGTGCTCAGGGCAAAAGTTTCCTGATTCAGAGCCAAGGATGTCAGCTCCTTAAGGTGAGACTTGATGTGGAAAGAGGTCACCTCTTCCTTGTAATCTACTTTAGCAAGGATGTTTGTTCTCACTGATGGATTCACTCCTGCATTTTAAACTTTGTAAGCATTGGGGACTGCATCTGGGTTGGGTTTGTTGTTGTTGTTGTGTTGTTGTTGTTGTTGTTGTTGTTGTTGTTTTTAGGACTTCAAGAATCAAGTTTTGTGTTGGGTAGGGGCCCTTAGAACAATACAAATATGTAAAATGGCTTAGCTTCAAGGCTCTTTTCACCTGGGTGCCAACACTTCAGTACTCTGAGAGCATTTTCCAAGGTATGGTGCTAAGGTGGATAGAATGAAGAAAAATAAGAAAGAAAGGGGTACTACCCGTCCTTTTTTTTTTTCTTTTTGTACTTAGACTAAAGGAAGAGGAGGGAAAGCAAATGGTTGGCAAGTAGAAATAGGCTGGAAGGTAGCTATTGGTAAAACATGTAGGATAATTAATTCATTAGGTTGCAAGTGCCTGTGGATCAAGAAAAAGTAAGATGAGGAATGTAAGAGGAGTATCTCAGGGTGCCACATGTAGCTTGGCAATGACAAATGACCTTCTGCTTGGTTTAAAACCACCAGTAGATTAGGTTAGCTCTTGGTAATGCATAAAATTTTCTGTATATATTTAGGCTATAAAGTTTTATTGGATTAAGTTCATCTTTATGATTTATTCCTAAATAGTTCTCAATATTATGTCCTTAGTCTTTAATTTTTAAAACTTAGTGATGGTGGTGGTGGGGGCACCTGGGTGGCTCAGTTGGTTAAGCCTTTGGCTCAGGTCATAATCTCCAGGTCCTGGGACAAGTTCTGCATTGGGCTCCCTGCTTAGCGGGGAGTCATTTTTCTCTCTCTCTCTCTCTTTCTCTCTCTGCCCCTTCTCCCTGTTCATTCTCTTTCTCCGTCTCATAAATAGATAGATAAATAGATAGATAAAGATTAAAAGAAACTTGCAGATAGGAGTTGAGTTTTTGCCAAATCTATGCAGAAATGCAAGTCATTCTGGGGATCAGAATTATGTGAATATATTATTTGTGAAATTATAAGCTGTCGTTCTACTATACTGTTTTACCATCACTGATCATTCATATGTGTTAGAAGTGAAACACCATGATTTTCTATTGCAGTAGACATGCTGTACTTTTAGTTCATTTAGTGACCACTCTTAGTCTCTGGCTTTTCAGATTGATTTAATGATGCACATATCTGAAGTAAAACATATATATTATATATATATAATTATACATAATTATATATATAAACATATATATTATATATATATATATATAGAGAGAGAGAGAGAGAGAGAGAGAATATGTGTGTTTCACTGTTTTCTGAAGTATGAGCTCATTTTATCGACTTTTCTGTGTAGATGCTTTCTGAAGCAGCACCCGGAAAACTGAGAATTGTCCATGGAGATGTGTTGACATTTAAGATAGAAAGGGCTTTTCCACAAAGTCTTAAAAGACAGTGGGAGGATGGTAAGTGATTTTGGATTGTTTTCTTATTTTCTTGTAGAATTATTTATAACAGATATTTGTTATTATATATTACAGATATGATTATACATTTATATTAAATATTGTCAGAACAGAATTAAATAGGTGATATGCATTGTAATTTTTTCTGCTTTTCTACTTTTTTCCACAATAATCTAATTCCTTTTACTTGTCATGTTTTTCAAATGTTGAGAATTCTCTTCAAATAAGCTTGCTATTTTTATGATACCCTAAAAGGATGGGATAAACTATGAAGTGTTAACTTTTTCCAAATGGTGAAAAAAGAAATGTTTTAGTAAGCCATGCCCCACTAGTTCCCACTGTCTCTCTCACATTCGATGACCAGCCAAGGCACTCTTCATCTATAGAGTGTTTATCGGGTATCTGTTGTGTGCCAGCTCCTTGGAATACATAGATGGGAGGACGGTGTATTACTTGCCTGTGAAACCCTTCAGAGCAAATGTTGGTGCTACTGGTGCTACTGGACTGCCTCCTGTCTCTGCCTTCCAACATTCATTCTCTTCTAAGCACACTGTCTCCAGGTTTCCAGCCTTGCCCCAGCCATGCTGGAGTCACAGTGACCTCCTAATTTCCTCTTTCAAAGTATACTTGGCTGAGCTCTCAGGCATTTATGTGACTGTTACCTACTCTCTTTCAGAAGTTATCTCTGCTCCTGTCTTCCCTGAAGAATAGCTCCTTCTGTTCTTCCCTTTTACATTATGTGAACTTTCTCTAGCTATTCTTTGCAGGTGGTTATTTTTCCAACCACCTCTTAGATGTTGTTTCTGAGATTTTTCTTTTTTGAGCATCTCCTCTTGTGCTGCAGATTAGCCCAAAGGACTGTCTCTTCCTATGGTTTCATTGCCCACGTCCATATTGCAGACACTTCCATCGTTGTGTGCAGCCTGTATCCCCTTCCCGGGCGTCTGACCCTTCATCTGGTACAGGCACTTTGACCACATCATGTCCAGATCAAATTGTCTTTTTCCTCATATGTCTTTTTCATATTTTTCCTAAGCCAAAAACCTGAGGACTTTGAGCACTAATTAAGGTAGAATTTTTTTCTTAATAATTCAACGCTAATTGTGAGAAAACATTGCTTTTGAAAAATGAATGGACTGAAAAATACTTAGTGGTATTTTTTCATATATTTTTGTTCAATACTATTAGTATCCAGTTTAATGTAACTCTTAATTAAAATTGTATTCAGAAGGGGCGCCTGGGTGGCTCAGTTGGTTAAGCAACTGCCTTCGGCTCAGGTCATGATCCCGGAGACCCGGGATCGAGTCCCACATCGGGCTCCCTGCTCGGCAGGAAGCAAGCTTCTCCCTCTCTCACTCCCCATGCTTGTGTTCCCTCTCTGGCTGTGTTTCTCTCTGTCAAATAAATAAAATCTTTAAAAAAAAAAATTGTATTCAGAATCCATTAATAAAATCTTTATAAGTTGTTTTTTTCTCCTGCTAACCAGATCCTCCAAATGTCCACATTATTGGAAATCTGCCTTTTAATGTATCAACTCCGCTAATTATCAAGTGGCTAGAAAATGTTTCTTGTCGAGATGGACCTTTTGTTTATGGCAGAACCCAGATGACGTTGACTTTTCAAAAGGAAGTGGCAGAGGTGAGTTTTAACTTTTTTTGGCTATTTTATCACATGATCAAATTCTAAAATGAAATAATACTGCATTTTCTTTTCATCGACTTTGTTTTCTAAGTTAATACTCCCATTACACACACAAACCAACAACAGCTCAACCAAAAGTTGAATGTGTAATGAATATGACGGACATAACTGCTCTAAGCTGTCCATGGAAAATGTGAAAGATGTGCCACCAGCCAAAAAGGTAGTGTAGTCCCTGCAGGGACTCAGAGCCAGAGAACAATTAGAGACAGATTAAACCTGTGGGATATTGATGATATAGGAATACAGAAGGATTGGCAAGTGATACTTTAAAATTGATACGTTGAACTTAATAAATTCGTATCAATGAGAAAAAAGTTTTAGCTAATCATAGTTAAAGAATGTGGTGATCAGTTTTCAGAGAGGGAAGGGGGTTGGTGTCTCCTTATGAGACACAAAGGCTTTTACCCAGTCCCCTCCTTCAGCTTTATCTGCTGTGCAGTCTGTGAGCTGTAGAGATTTAACAAGGGGATCTGCAGACCGTGTTTTTGAAAAAATTTTCCTTATGACCTATAAATACAGAAGAGTATATGACATATTTGTGTGGCTTAATATAAAGAAGAATGCCCAAGTCCCCACCACTGGAGTCAGTAGTTATAATTCCCAACATCTTTGGCACATTATGTATGCTCATTGTGATGTGATCGAATCTCCTGTTCTCTACCTGCCACTGAGGTAGGTAATCAGTACTGCGAATTCGGGACTTATTATTCCCTGCTTAGTTTATCCCATAGAATCTTAGCTGTATAGTTAATAAACATTAGTTTTTTTCCATTTTTGAACTTATGCAAATGGACTCATACAGCATATTTTTTTTATACTGATTCACTCATGCTGCTCATAGCTATAGTTTATTTGTGTAGCTAGATACTACCCACTCTTTCACTAACTCCTAATTTATCTGTCCATTGCCCTATTTTGGAACCCCGAATTAGTTTCAGTGTTGTTATTAGAAACAACACTGTCATGAAGATTCTTCTATTTATGTTAGCTGGCGCACACAGGCAAGCTTTCCCTAGCGTATATATCCAGAAGGAGCAGTGCTGGATCATAAGTTCTTCACTTTGCTAGATAATGCTAAATCGTTCTCTGAAGTCATTATGCCTGATGATGTTCCCACCAAATATAAGTTGATTTTGCTGTACATCCTTGCCAGTACTTGTAGTTGCCAGACTTGTGAATTTCGGTTAATCGGAGCTGAATGTTGTGTCATTGTGGTTTTATTTTGTCTTTTGCTGACTTTTTAAATCAAATTGAGCACCATTTTGCATGTTTATTGATCTTTTAGATAACCTCTTTTTTATGAAGTGCTGCTGTATGTCCGTTTTTCTGTTAGATTGCTTCTCTTTTTCTTTTTCTTCCCCCCCCCCTTTTTTTAAAAAGATTTTATTTATTTATTTGACAGAGAGAGAGAGATCACAAGTAGGCAGAGAGGCAGTCAGAGAGAGAGGAGGAAGCAGGCTCCCCGAGCAGAGAGCCCAATGCGGGCCTCAATCCCAGGACCCTGAGACCATGACCTGAGTCGAAGGCAGAGGCTTCAACCCACTGAGCCACCCAGGCGCCCTGCTTCTCTTTTTCTTACTGATTTGGAGGAGTTCTAACATACTCGTCTTTTATTAGTTAAATGTATTGCAGATTTCTTCCACTCTTTGGTATTGTCTTGTCTTTACAGTGTTTTTTGAAGAGCAGATGTTTGTTTTTTGTTTTTTAAAGATTTTATTCGAGAGAGAGTACACGAGCAAGAGCAGCAGGGAAGGGTAGAGGGAGAAGAGGATCAGCCCTTGGGCTGGATGACCAACTGAGCCACGCAGGCACCCTGAGGAGCAGATGTTTTTAATTGTAAGTTTATGGTCAGTGCTCTTTTGGTTAGTCTTATTTTGGGGTTAGTCTTTTTGAAGTTAGTTTTTTGGTTAGTCTTATTGAAGAACTCCTTTTACATCCTGATATCATGAAGATATTCTTCTGTGTTATCTTTAGAAGTTTTATTGTTTTACCTTTCACATTTACATCTGTAATCTACTTGGGATTGATTTTTGTGTGTGATTGAAAAAGAAGCCAGTTTTACTGTTTTTAATATATGATCCCAATGAACCTAGCAGCAGTTATTTGAAAGTCTTTTTCACTGATCTCTGTCAACACATCTGATAGAATGACAAAGCCTATATAAGAATTGGTCTCATTGGAGACACTAAGAAGAAAAATTGTGTAAAATCTAGGAATCAGAAGGTCCAGTACAGAAGATAGAGCAGGGAATCCTCAGAAGAACATTCAGTTCACATCAGAGCAAAATAAGAATTTTAAAAGTTCCTATCATGTTTTAAAAAAAAGTACCTATCATGTTTGCATATACTGAAAGAACAGTTACCTAAGTTGGGGAAAGTGTAGGATTCAATTAGTGATAAATGAACAAAAAATTAAGTATAGTAGGGCCTGAAGCAAGTAAAGTAGATCACTATTAGAGGAGTAAAAACATTATTGGGAAACATTTAATTGTTTATTTGGGGAACCTAAGGAAAAGAGAAGGACCTATATAAAAATAATCACAAAACTTTACTAAGAATCTCAAAGGATCACTTGAGCTAAATCAAGAGAAGTAGAGTCCTGAAGAAAAAAGTGAGTATATAAAGGCGCTTCATTTTTTCCAAATTATGTTTTTTCAGTAATATCCTGAAATGTAGTGACGTTCCCAGGGTCATCTTGAGGAGTGTACCTGCAAGAATGAATGAGAAATTTTGGAAAAGAAGGTTGATGGAAGAAGGCTTGCTTATCGCATGTTAAGATGTATTGTAAAGCTCTAATGAAGCACGGTGACTGATTATGAGACAGAGTGGCTACATTCAAAGGCCTAGATCCAGGCAACTTTGTATTTAAAAGTGATCAGATCATACATTGGCAGAAACAAAAAGAAGAAAAAAAACAGTACTTAACAAATGTTTGGATATTTGGTTAACCCGAGACCATTTAATAATTCACCATATATAAAAAATGAGTAAAAAATAAAAATAATTCACCCTACATAAAAGTTCCAGTTACCAAAGCCTGCCAGACACCGTCTCGGGCACCAGCTAAGCTGCTGCTGCTGTCACTGTGGCCCATTACAAAGCCCACTCGAAGCACAAGCAGCTCTGGGAGTCCTTGAAGAGGTCGGAGGTGTTGGACACGCTGACCAAGAAGGTATTGTGGTAGTCTTATATGAAGCACCAGGGAAACCTAATAGTGCTTTGGACTTTTTAAATCATCAGTTAGAAGCTGCTAACCCACAAAATGCTGAAACAGAGCTGCTTCGCCTAGAATTAGCAGAAATGAAAGAGAAATATAAAGCTGTTAGTAGAAGAAAATAAAGAATTGAACACAAAGCTTGCTCAGTGTGAACCACCTGAAGGGAAGCATGCTGAATGGGATTCTTAGTTGAAAAGACACTGAAAAAAGCAATTTCGTATGGCTTGAATAGTTTGTATAATATATAATCTTTTA
The DNA here is from genome assembly GCA_004023965.1 of Spilogale gracilis. Classification (NCBI taxonomy): domain Eukaryota; kingdom Metazoa; phylum Chordata; class Mammalia; order Carnivora; family Mephitidae; genus Spilogale; species Spilogale gracilis. The sequence continues at coordinate 14,675 of PITA01000603.1, forward strand.
TGAACAGATGCCGTACAACTCTCTTGATACACTGAATTTACCTGTATCAGACTTTATTCCAAACACATCTACTTAGAAGCACCAATAATAACTCAAAAAAAAAAAAAAAATCCCAGTTACTGTGTCTTCAGATTCATTGCTCTTTTCTGCAGTGTCTCACCTGTTGTTAATATTACTTAATTTATTTTTCATTTCGGGTATTTTATTTTTACTTCTGGACATTCCATTTGGGTCTTATATCTCCCCTTACCTCATTATGTTCATGCTTTCCTTGGCATCTTTGTGCATATGTATAATATTTATAATAGCTATTTAAAGGTCTTTGATTATTAATTTCACTACCTGTTATTTCTGTACTATCTTCCTTTTTGCTTTTTTTCCCCTCCTCTTTCTATGGATCCTATTTTTCTGCTTCTTTGCAAGCCTGGAAATTTTTGACAAGATACTAGATTTTGTGAGATTCTGTTTTGTTTTAATTTTGTTGAGGACTTGAGTTGTGGGTTTTACACGGGCATGATTAAGTCTCCTGTTGATGGGTTTGAAGGTTGGTTTTAAGCTTTGTTATGACAGGTTCTTAGCAGCCTTTAATTTGAGGCTAATTAAGTCCCAGGACTAAGTCACAACCTTTCTGAGAAATCCATCTAGTGCCCTGGGTATTTCAAGAGCTCTTCACTTGGCTGTTGGGAATATAAACTATTTCTAGCCCTCTGTGAGCTCCATTTTGTCCTACTTTCTGATAGTATTTTCTCCAGCCTCCCAAGCTCATGCACTTAAAGATCAGTACTCAGCCAGAGACTTTAAAGGATCCCTCAGAGTATCTCAGGAGCTCCCTCTCACTTCCTCCCTCCCATTCCCCCATGTGTGTCTCTCTCTCTGTGTTCCCATAGTCAGTAGTCTGCCTCACAAATTCTAGCTGCCTTGGCCTCCCAGAGCTCTGGCCTCTGTCTTCTCACATCAAGAAGACCTCGGCCTATGCTGTAGCCTGAGTATAGTTTCCCGGCTGCAAGCTAGACAGTCATAAGGCTCACCTTGTTTATTATTTGCCTGTGTGGTGATGATAATGATAATATCAACTATTACTTATGGAATGCCTACTAATAGCCACTTTACATATTTTTTTATTTAAGCCTCAAAGTCATCTAATGAAATAGGTATTTTTTTAATTGATGTTGACATACAGTGTTACTTTAGTTTCAGGTATACAACATAGTGATTCAAGAACTCTGTATGTTATACTATTTTCCCCCCAGATGTAACTATCTCTCAGAATACAACCCTGTTACAGTACCACTGACTATATTCCCTGTGCTGTACCTTTCATCCTTGTGACTTACTAACTTTTGATAGAAAAGAATATGGAGGTGGCTCAGTTGGTTAAGTGTCTTGACTCCTGATTTCAGGTCAGGTCATGATCTCAGAGTTGTGAGATTGAGCCCCGCATCCAGCTCCACACTGGGCATGGTACCTGCTTAAGATTCTCACTGTTCCTCTCCCTCTGCAACCCCCCACACTCCCTCTCTTAAAAAAAAAAAAAAAACAACCAAAGTTCAGGGATTTTGGTTAGCAGTTTCATTCATCTTTTTAAAGAACCAGCTCTTGGTTTCATTGATAATTTCTACTGTTTATTAGTCTTTGTTTCATTTATTTCTGCTCTTATCTTAGTTACTCCTTCTATTCATTTTGGGCTTTGTTTTTTTCTCTAGCTCCTTTAAGTATAAGGTTAAAGATGTGAGCTTTTTCTTATTTCTTGAGGTAGGCCTGTTTCTCTGTAAGTTTTCCTCTTAGAACTGCTTTTGCTACATCTCAGAGATTTGGGGGTGTTAAATACCATTTTCATTTGTCTCAAGGTATTTCTTTTTCATTTTCTCTTTGATTTTTTTATTGACCATCGGTTGCTTAATAGTATGTTCTTTAGCCTCCATAGTTTGCATTTTTTTCAGATTTTTTTTTTAAGATTTTATTTATTTGAGAGAGCACAAACACAGCAGTGAGGACGAACAGAGGGAGAGAGAGAATCTCAGACTCCTCCCTGAACATGGAGCCCAATATGGGGCTTGATCTCAGGACTCTGATATCATGACCTGAGCCAAAATCAAGAGTCCACCCTTAACCAACTGAGCCACCCCAGTATCCCTCCATTTTTTTTGTTGTTTTTATGTAATTGATTTCTTTTCTCCTATCATTGTGGTTGGAAACTGCTTGATAGAATTTCAGTCTGAAATGTATTTAGACTTATTTTGTAGATCAACAAGTGATCTGTCTTAGAGGATGTTCCGTGTGCACTTGAAAAGAATGTGTATTCTGCTGTTTTTAGATGGAATGTTCTGTGTATATCTGCTAAAGTCCATTTGGTCTAATGTACCCCCCAAAGCCACTGTTTCCTTGTTGTTTTCTTTCTGGCGATTGATGTAAGAGAGGTTTTGAGGCCCCTACTATTATTGTGTTACGTTTTGTCCCTTTGTGTCTGTTAATATTTGCTCTATATATGTATATACTTAGGTGCTACTATGTTGGGTGCATAGATATTTAAAGTTGTTCAACATTGGAATGGATCTCTTTACTACTAATGCCCTTCTTTGTTTTTTGTTGGTCTTTGCTTTAAAGTCCATTTTGTCCAGTGTTAAGTACTGCCACCCAACTTTTTTTCTTGCACTTTCATTTGCATGCAATATCTTCTATCCCTTCACATTAAGTCTGTGTCTTTGGATCCAAAACGATTCTCTTGTAGGCAGCGTATAAATGGGTCTTATTTTTCTGTGTGCTTGTCACCTGGTGTCTTTTGACTGGAGAATTTAGTCTGTTCACATTTAACGCGATTATTGGTAGGTATATATTTATTGTGATTTTATTCATTGTTTTCTTTTTTTTTAAGATTTTATTTATTTATATGACAGAGAGAAACACAGCTAGAGAGGGAACTTGAGCAAGGGGAGTGAGAAAGGGAGAAGCGGAGCAGAAAGCCCGATGTGGGACTCTGTCCTTGGGCTATGGGATCATGACCTGAGCCGAAGGTAGATGCTTAACGACTGAGCCACCCAAGCGCCCCTGTTTTCTAGTTTTCTTTCTAGTTCTCTTTTCTCTTGCCCTCTTACCTTCTGATTTGATGACTTTCCTCTGTTGATATTTTGTTCCTTTTCTTTTGATTTTTTTTGTGTGTGTATCTATTATTTGTTTTGTGGTTACTAAGAGGATGACATAAAACAACTTATGCATATAGCCATCTGTTTAAATTGTTTAAACTTGAACATATTCTAAAAGTGTTACTATTTTATCCCCTGCCCACATTTTATGTATTTGATGTCATATTTTACATCTTTTTATGTTGTGTATTCCTAATTACTGTAGATATAGTTGATCTGACTACTTTTGTCTTAACTTTCATACTAGCTTGATAAGGCATTGATCTCCTACCACCTTTAAAGTATAATATTTGCTTTACCAGTGAAATTTTTTTCTTTTATGATTTTTCTTCTAGTTTTGGTATTTTCTTTTCTACTTAAAGAACTCCCTTTAACATTCCTTGCAAGGCTGGTTTAGTGGTGGTGAACTCCTCTAACTTTTGTTTGTTTGGGAAACTCTTTATCTCACCTTCAACTCTGAATGATAATCTTTCTTGCTGGGTGAGATTCTTGGTTGTAGGGCTTATTTTGTTTTGTTTTGTTTTGTTTTTTTCTGTCAGCACTTTGAACATGTGTTTTCTGGCCTTCCAATTTTCTGCTGAAAAATCAGGTCTTGTGGATGTTTTCTTGTGCATAACTGGTTGCTTTTCTCGCTGCTTTTAAGATTCTCTTTGTTTTTAATTTTTGAAATTTTAATAATTAGTGTGTCTCTATGTGCACCTCTTTGGGTTCATCTTGTTCAGGGTATCTATGCTTCTTGAACCTGGATATCTGTTTACTTTCCCAGATTAGGTAATCTTCCAGTTATTATTTCCTAAAATTACCTTTTCTTCCCCTTTCTCTCTTCTTTTTGTGGTATCCCTTATGATATGAATGTTAGTATGCTTGATGTTGTCCAAGAAGTCTCTTAATCTCTCATTTTTTTCATTCTTTCTTCTTTTTGCTGTTCAACTTGAATGATTTCCATTACCCTAGCCTCCAGATCACTGATCTGTTCTTTTGCATCCTCTAAGCTTCTGTTGATTCCGTCTGTTGTGTTTTTCATTTTGGTTATTGTATTCTTCAGCTCTGATTTGTTCTTTTTTATATTTCTATCTCTTTGTTGAAATCCCCTCTGAATTCATCCATTCCTCTCCCAGGTTTGATGAGCATCTGTATAACCATTACTTTGAACTCTTAATTTAGGTAGATTGCTTATCTCTTTTTCATTTAGTTCTTTTCTGAGGTTTTGTCTTGTTCTTTTGTTTGAAACCAATTCCTCTGTCTGCTTATTTTGTCTGACTGTTTCTGTTTGCTTTTATATATATTAGGTAGGTCAGCTATGACTCCTGGCATTGAAGGTAGTGGCCCTTTATAGAAGGTGTACTGTGGGGCCTAGAAATGCGGTCACTAGAACCACATGCTTTAGGGGTGTCCCCTGTGTTGGTTCTGTGTACCCTTCTGCTGTGATTGGCCCATGATTCCAGCAGGTGCACTGGTGGGCAGGCGTGCCCCCTCCCTGCTTTCCCAGAAGTTGTTGTTTTTAGGGACAACAGTCTCCACTGAGGCTATCTGCTATGTGTGCAGGACAGGAGCCAAGGAATGCCTGCTGGGAAAGCGGGTTTGGCAAGGCACGTCTGCAAGGAAACTCTGGGTTAGGGCAAGCAGTGCTACATGGATAGTGTCGGACTGGTGCCCACCAGCATCAGATGTCTAGGCTGAAGGAGGGCAAGAATCGTGCCTGCCAACATTTGTGTTCTTGGATAAAGTTCTTAAAGAACCCTGCCCCTTTGGCATGCTCCCTAAAACTACTCAGGAAATTTCCTTTATGTATGATCCAGACACTTTCCAAACTGCTGTCTTGTGGTGTTTGGTACTCTCCAATTCTCCTGAAGTTAAGCCCAGCTGATTTTTCAAAAACAGGTTAGGGGGGCTCATCTTCCTGTGCAGATCCCCAGGGTGGGGGGTGCCTGGTGTGGGGCTCTACCCTCTCACTTTTCATGAAGGACCTTTGCACCTGTGAAATCCCCTCCCACTTGTGGGTCTCAGTTCCAGGGTTTGGTTCCTGATCTGACCACGTCTTTGTCCCTTTTTCCCTTCTTGATGTGGCTTTGTGTTCATACTCACAGCTGTCTAAGAGCCGTTCTCAAAGTCTTCAGGTCATCCTTAGGGAGAGCTCCTCCATATGTAACTGCAGCTGTGGTGTGTGCATGGGAGAAGGTAAGCTCAGGGTCCTCCTGCTTAGCCATACTCTTTCCTTCTGCCTGTCTGAAAATATTTGTGGTTGTCACAACTGGAGGTGCTTTTGGTGTCTACTGGATAGAGGTTAGGGATGCTGGTAAACATCCTTCAGTACTCAAGATAGCCCCCCAGAGCAGAAAATTACTCCACATTTACCAGCCCAAAATATCAGTAATGCCAAGGATAGGAAACTTTGCTTTAGAGCATTTAGCCATAAAATATTTTTCTTAGGAGTCTTAGAATTTTCCATCACAAAAACATAGGACCCTTTTGTGTTTGTTAGGAACGCTGTGTCATCACCACTTTCCTAGAGTCAGTGTCCTCTACTGGTCATGAATCTATTAACGGTCTTCTGTGTGTTTGAGTTGAGCCCGTATTAGTAGTTTTCTTTGTTGTTTACTCAGCCTCTTGATTTGTCCTTGGACTTTTTTCTCAGATAACATGATTACTATGATATTTCTGTTCTTGAGTAACACAATAGAGATGCAAAACACTATGTAGTCTAATTCTTCTGGGGGAAAATGCAAAGGAACAGAGGCTTAAGAGGTGGAATAATATTTTCAGTGACTCAGAATGTCCATTGTGGTTATTAATAATACTGTTGCTTTTAACTCTACCATATGCAGTTTTTTTTTTTTTTTAAGATTTTATTTATTTGACAGAGAGAAACACAGCAAGAGAGGGAACACAAGCAGGGGGGAGTAAGAGAGGGAAAAGCAGGCTTCCTGCCAAGCAGAGAGCCCAATGTGGGGCTTGATCCCGGGTCTCTGGGATCGTGACCTGAGCCAAAGGCAGTCGCTTAACCAACTGAGCCACCCAGGCGCCCTACAGTTGTTTTTGTTTTTTTTTTTTTAACCAAAAAAGAAGTTGATTTTAGTTAAATTCTAGTGTGAATATTGAGAAGAGTTTATATTGCATCTATAATTATAGGATGCTTTAGAAGTTAACCCTGGTCCTCTGACCAGTTTTCATATTTTGCAAGTGTAAGTTTCAACAGGAGAATATATAGCAACATTTTTTATATAACCTTTGTCTGCTCTTGACACGGTCATATTTGTAATTTTATATGCCCCAGATAGCATTTTTAAACATTCACTTCACTTGGCTCTGTGAGTTATAGAACAGAAGTAAATGAACATGATCTTCTTCCCCTCTCTCTAGGTCTGCAGGGTCTTACTAGAAGAATTCAGCTCACACACATTAAAGAACATATAGACAGTATAAAGTTACAGCTCATAAAATAGAATCACAGTGTGTAGCAGGAAATGAGACCTTAACAAATCTCATCTTAACCTCATTTTACAGATGATGAAACTGAGGCTCAGAGTAGTATAATGTCTTCCAGAAGGTCATGGAGCTAGTCACAGGGAAAGCTGAATTTGAAAACAGGTCATAGGTTTTCTGCTGAAGTCATGATATTCAAGTTCTTTACGTGACTGGACCTGTGGTCTTTTCTTCCCAGGTCCAGGATTAGCCGGTTTATGTCCTCCCATCTTCAGGGGACCTTGGATGTTTTATGGTCACATCTGTAACAGGGAAAGAGTCATCTCGCCAGTAATTTATATAGTTTTCATTGTCCCTGCTATTTGGCTGTGAGGCTTCTCAAGAATAAGCCTTTTTTTTCTACTTGTACTTAAAAATTATTTTAGATGAATAAGAACAAAAATAACACTGTCCTTGTGGAGACTTTGACCCTTTGTTTTTCCTCTACTCAGAATGCTTTTAAAATCTCAAGGGTTAGAGGTTTCCTTTTACTGAAAAATTAACTGGTTTGGTTTCCTGGCCTTTTGTTGTTTGTTAAAATGCTCTATCTTGTAATGGAGTTTGAATTTTCATAACTTTACATATAACCTAACTGTCGCAGAAATATTAACTTAATGTTTGAGTGGTTGATTGACCATTTAACTCTTGTGCTAGTTTCTGTGGCTTGAATTATTCCTTCATGAATTCAGGACGGGTATGTGTGTGCTGCTTTCTTCTAAATTCAGATATACTGTTTCAGACGTTTTTGTCTCCACAGCCTAGGTGCATTTGCTGCAGAGTTTGGATGGGTCAGGTTTCCCTGGCAGGAGGAAATGCCTGGTGTTCGAAGTGAAATTGTGTCGAGTATTTACCCTGCATGCCTCCCTTGTTTGCTTTTAGGTTAAAGTGATTTTTTAAATTTCACTGAATTCATCAGTGAAAACCCCTTTGAGAAGTAACGTAAAATATTGGAAGAAAATTCAGCATGAAATAATAATTTTTCAAGTGCAGACTTTTTTGGTTTTATTTTAATTTTGTGATTATGTTCATGTTGGATTTTAGTTTTACACAGTTGCTTTGAAGTATGCCAGTTATACAGTACACTTTGAATTTTTCACTTTCATGCCAGTGTTACAGTTAAGCTCCAAAAGAAATTTATGTGGTGCTAGAAATATTTTTTACCATTTGATCCATAAGTTTATTCTTCAAATACGTGTTTCCAGTGTTCATCCTTGTTTTGATTTTTGTTTGAGATATAGGTGTCTTGGTTTTACAGTTTAGTAAGGAAGAATTTACCTTGTCATTTACTAAAGCAACTTATCACTTGTCCCTAAAGTCAGCCTCCCAATAACTTCAGATGTCTAAATATAGACAAGAGCCAAGTAATTTGAAAAGAGGGATGAGGTGGAGAGGTGGTTTCTGTGTAGCAAAATAAATGTTACAAAATCTACAACTTGCCTATAGGAAATTTTCTGAGCATCTCAGTTTAAAACCTATTTTTTTAATCTTACTTGAGGCAGAGCTCTTATAAGCCACATTATGTGGTTTGTAATGTTGACCCTGTATCATTTACAATAGGTTTAGAATACCCAGTGAACTCTAAGAATACAAGAGAAGCAGGATACATTTTTTAAAAATCAGTGCACCTAATTTTTTTAATCCAATTTTAACATAGTGCCATATTTTTCATGTCTTTTTTAAAGAAATAATGTAGATACGCATGGTACCCCCTTCCATCCCTTTTCTTTCTCTCCTATGAGTATACTCTTAAAATTAATATTCATCATTCCCATGCATTGATAGATATATGTACACACACAGAGAGGAATCCATAAGAAATAATGTTTTGAAGTTTTTATATAAATGAAATCGTGCTCTACATATTTTCTGCCACATCATCATTTTCTATTTGGATATCTATGTTGATAACAACCATTTACTTATTCCTGCTGATGGCCTTTAGATTTTTCTACCTTTTTGGAAGCTATGCATGCAAGGTGTTACATTGAACCTTCTTACACAGTATTTTCTTGCGTAAATATATAAACTGTTCCCTAGAATATGTTCCTAAAGGTAGATTTAAAATTATGGGGGTGTACTTAACTTCAGCTTTCTTGTATTGCCATATTGTAGTCCAAAGTGCTTTTACTAGGTGCCCTTCTCACTAGCAGTAAATGGGAGTCCCTCTGGCTCCATAGATCCACCAGTTCTAGGTTCTCCACGTTCTTTTTTATTGTTTAAATTTTGTTCATTTCACACGTATGAAATTGTATCTCATGAGAGTTTAAATGTGTACGTCTCTAATTTGTAACGTGGTTGAGCATAGTTTATGGTTATGGGTCATTTCATATTTTCTCGTTTATTTTTTGATAATTTGTAGGAGTGTTTTCTATTTTCTGAACACTAATCCTTTGTCAAACAGGAGTTTCAAATATCTTCTCTCGGTCTATGACATACATTTGTACTGTTTTTATTATACAGATGTTTTAAATTTTAATAGAGCAAAATTTCTGTCTCTTAATGGTTTCCACTTTTCCATCTTTTCAGAAATTTTTCCCTACCATGGGGTCATACTTACTTATACAAAATTTTAAAGTTTTGCTTTTTACTTATTGTTAATTCACTTGGAATTTATTTTTGGTTATGGTATGAGATAGGGAGTTCTTCCTGCTGCAGATATACCTACTTAATACCAATATCTCTTACTGAGTGGTCCATCATTTTCCCACTAGTGTTTGTTACATCACATCTGTCACATAGCAAATATCCACATGCATGTGGGTTTCTTTTTAAGGCCTTTGTTCCATTGGTGTGTTCGTCTATGCCTGTAAGCAATACCATACTGCCTTATTTTGATACCTCCTGCGGTGAGTCTGCCCCAGCCTTCCTCATGTTATTGATGTTCTTGAGGAGCTTCCTGGCTGTTCCTGGCCCTTGGCTTTTCCATATAAAATTTTATGGAATTTAATTTAAAGGTCTTAAAACCCTTTCAAGATATTGGTTGAAATTGCATTGCCCTTATGAATTAATTTAGATACGCCTAATTTTAAAATTAAAGTGTTTGGGTTCTTAAAAGAATGAATTCCTGGTTTTTGCAAAAATCATTTCTCCAAGAACACTTCTCCAAGAGTTCTGAATATTAAAGTTTTTATTACATTTAAATAAAGAAAAGTACGCCATTGAAAATGTTCCTTCATAGATTTTTGGTGATTCATTAAATGAAATACACATCTTTAGTTCTTAATTGTGCTTGCTAATTTCTTCACTCATCAAATACATATTGATCACTTGTTTCATATAGGACCTTGTACAGAATATAACAGGGGTTTGAAAATCCCCAATATCCAATGGTAGGGAAGTTCTCTTATTTGGTTTCTGAGTGCATTATATAGGATATGATTCACACTTCTTAGGTGTACTTCAGTTGATTTTGGAGGAAAATGTGCCCCGTGCTGTGTATCATGTGTCAGATAGCCTGTGCTTTTAAAATCTATCTCAGGGGCGCCTGGGTGGCTCAGTTGGTTGGGCGACTGCCTTCGGCTCAGGTCATGATCCCGGAGACCCGGGATCGAGTCCCACATCGGGCTCCCTGCTCGGCGGGAAGCCTGCTTCTCCCTCTCTCGCTCCCCCTGCTTGTGTTCCCTCTCTGGCTGTGTTTCTCTCTGTCAAATAAATAAAATCTTAAAAAAAAAAAAAATCTATCTCAAAACTCCACCCAGTGTCCATAGATAATAGAATATTGACTGCATACTATCTGATCAGACTGGATTAATTATTTGCTAAAATTCCTTTTGTCTTTCTGCAGAGACTGACAGCCAATACGGGAAGCAAACAGCGTAGTCGTCTTTCTATCATGGCCCAGTACCTCTGCAATGTTGAGCACATCTTGACAATTCCAGGTCAGGCTTTTGTCCCTAAACCAGAGGTAAGTTTCTGTTTATTTGTAAATCTTTGTTCATCTGATGATGGGTCTTAGGAAATTATTTCTAGAATTTGATTTTCATTTATATGCAGCCTATACTTTTTATCTCTCTAAAGCAAGAAAAATCACAGTGTGTGAATAGTTCTTGTCCTAATTTTTCCCCTCTTAGTAGTGACCAAATGTCTAGGTTTATTCATTTTGCACTGGTGGTGGTATCATTATCACTCGTACTCTTCAGAGTTTTCGAGTGTAGTAGATAAACTCTGTGGTCACCTAATCCTCAAAAAAAGAAATGAGAATTTGTTTTGTGATTTCTTAATAGACCTCTAAATCAAATAACATCAAACATTTTTTTATTGTGAATTTATTCCACTTTTTTTTATTAAGTACAGTTTAACATCCCATGTTATATTAGTTTCAGGTGTGTAACATATTGATTCAGCAATTTTTATGCATTAGTGCTCACACAATAAGTGTGGTCACTATCTGTCATCATACAGTATTATTGAATATATTCTCTATGCTGTAGTTTTCATTTTTATGACTTATAACTAGAAGTTTGTACTTCTTAATCTTATTAAGATTTTACCCATCTTCCCTCTGGCAACCAGCAGTTTCTTCTACAGTTAGGACTGGTTTTAGGTTCATTCGTTTCTTTGTGTCTTATTCGTTTATTTGTTTTGTTTTTAGATTTCATTTATAATTGAAATCATGGTTTTTGTCTTTCTCTGTTTGACATATTTCACTTAGCATATACACTTTAGGTCCATGCATGTTATCTCAGAAGGCAAGATCTCATTCTTTTTTACGGCTAATATTCCTGTGTGTGTGTATGTGTGTGTGTGTGTGTGTGTGTGTGTGTGTGTGTGTGTGTGTGTGTGTGTTATACATACATACCACGTCTTTACCCACTCATTTGTAAATGGACACTTGGGTTGCTTCTATATCTCGACCTTTGTAAATAATGCTGTATAAGCAAGGGTACATGTATCTTTTCAAATTTGTGGGTTTTTTGGATAAATACCCAGTAGTGAGATTACTGGATCATATGGTATTTCTGTCTTTAATTTTTTGAGAAATATCCAAAGTGTTTTCCACAGGGGTTGGTCAACTTATATTTCCACCAAGAGTACATGAGGGTTCCTTATTCTCCACATCTTCACTGACATTTGTTATTTCATGTCTTTTTTATTCTAGCCATTTCAGTAGGTTGCCATTTTGTTTTATTGATGGTTTCCTTTGCTGTACAAAAACTTTTTATTTTGGTATAGTCCTGATAATTTATTTTTGCTTTTGTTTCCCTTTGCCTCTGAGAACATACCCAGAAAAATATTGCTATGGCGATGTCAGAGATTACTTGCCTATGTTATCTTACAGAGTTTTTACGGTTTTGGTCTCACATTTAGTTCTTTAATCTATTTAAAGTATTTTTTGTGTATGGTGTAATAAAGTTGCTGAGTTTAATTCTTTTGCATGTAGTTCTCTGGTTTTTCCAGCAGCATTTATTGAAGAACATTCAATATTGTTTGAAGAACATTTATTGTATGTTCTTGCCTCCTTTGTCAAAGATTAGTTGAGTGTATAATGGTGGGTTTATTTCTGGGTTCTCTGTTCTGTTCTCTTGACCTACATGTCTCTTTTTGTGCCAGTACCATACTGTTTTGCTTGTCGTAGCCTTGTAGTATACCTTGAAATCGGGGACTATGATACCTCCAGTTTTGTTCTTCTTTCTCAAGATAACTTTGGCTATTGGGGTCTTTTGTGGGTTCATACAAATTTTAGTATTATTAATTCTAGTTCTATGAAATACTGCTGGTATTTTGATAGGGATTGCATTGAATCTATACATTGCTTTGGATAGTATGGACATTTTAACAATGTTGGTTCTTCCAAGCGGTGAGCATAAACTCTTCCTATTTGTGTCCTCTTCATTTTCTTTCATCAGTGTTTCATAGTTTTCAGAATATAGGTGGTCACCTCTTTGTTGAGTTTATTCCTAGGTATGTTATTCTTTTTGGTGCAATTATAAACGGGATTGCTTTCTTAATTTCCTTCTGGTATTAATATATAGAAATGGCAGTAGATTTCTGTATATTAATTTTGTATGTTGCTACTTTACTGAATTCATTTATCAGTTCTAATAGTTTTTTGGTGGAGCCTTTAGATTTTTCCATATATAATACCATGTCATCTGCAAATAGTGACAGTTTTACTTCTTCCATACCAGTTTGGATGCTTTTTATTTATTTTTCTTGTCTATTGCTGCACCTATAATTTCCAGTACTATGTTGAATAAAAGTGATGAGGGTGGACATCCTCATGTTCCTGACATTAGAGGAAAAGCTCTGTTTTTCACCATTAACAATGATGTTACTGTGAGTTTTTCCATATGTGGCATTTATTATTTTGAGGTATGTTCCCAGTATACCCGCTTTGTTGAGAGTTTTTATCATAAGTGGAAGTATTTTGTCAAGTGCTTTTCCGGGATTTATTGAGATGATCATATGGTTTTTATCCTATATCTTGTTAATGTGATGTATTGTACTGATTGACTTGCAAATATTGAACTACCTTGCCATTTCTGGGATAAGTCTACTTGATTGAAGTGAATTTTTTTTTTAAGATTTTATTTATTTATTTGACAGAGAGAGATCACAAGTAGGCAGAGAGGCAGGCAGAGAGAGAGGAGGAAGCAGGCTTCCTGCCAAGCAGAGAGCCTGATGTAGGCCTCCATCCCAGGACCCTCAGATCATGACCTGAGCTGAAGGCAGAGGCTTTAACCCACTGAGCCATTCAGACGCCCAAGGTGAATGTTTTTTAAATATAATGTTGAATTTGGTTTGCTAATACTTTGTGAGGATTTTTGCATCTTTGTCTATCAGATATATTAGCCTGTAGTTTTCTTTTTTTGTAGTGTCTTTGACTGGTTTTGGTATCAGAGTAATGTTGGTCTTATAGAATGAATGTGAAAAGTTTTCATTCCTTTTATACTTTTTAGAATGGTTTTAAGAAGACTAAGTATTAACTCTTGAAATGTTTGGTAGAGTTCATTCACTTGTAGAGACATCTGGTCTTGGACTTTGTCATTATTGAGTTTTTTGATTACTGATTCAATTGTGTTATTAATAATCAGTGTATCCAAATTTTCTAATATCTTCCTGATTCAGTTTTGGAAGATTATATGTTCTCTAAGAATTTGTCCATTTCTTCTAAGTTGTCCAATTTTTTGGCGTATAATTTTTCATAATATTCTTTTGTAATTCTTTGTGTTTCTGAGTATTATTTTTCTCCTCCATTTCTGATTTTATTTGAGTTGTCTTTTTGTTTGTGTGATGAATCTGGCTAAAGGTTTATCAATTTTATCTTTTCAAAGAATCACCTCTTCTTTTTGTCAAGCTCTTCTTTTTTTTTTTCTAAGCCTCTTTTAATTTCTGCTGTAATCTCTATTTCCTTCCTTCCAGCTTTGGGCTTTGTTCTGCTTTTTCTGATTTAGGTGTATGGTTAGTTTGTTTTGTTTTGTTTTGTTTTGTTTTTGAGATTTTTCTTGTTTCTTGAAGGAGGTCTGTGTTGCTATAAACCACTCTTAGTACTGCTTTTGCTGCATCCCAAAGATTTGGAACTGATGAGTTTTCATTTTCTTTTGTGTATTTTTTCTGTCTTTGATTTCTTGGTTGACTCATTCATTGTTTTGTAGCATGTTGTTTAGCCTCCATATATTTGTGTTCTTTCACGTATTTTACTGTAATTGATTTCTAGTTTTATACTCTTGTGTTTGAAAAAGATACTCAGTATGATTTTACTCTTAAATTTAGTGAGAGTTGTTTTGTAGCCCAACATATGATCTGTCTTGAAGATTGTTTCATGTGTACTTGAAAATAATGTGTATTCTGCTATTTTGGAATGGAATGTTCTTGGATGGAATATATCTGTAAGGTTCTCTAGTCTGTTGTGTTTAGAGGCACCATTTCCTTGTTGATTTTCTGTCTGGATAGTCTGTCCATTCATGTAAGTCTGGTGTTAAAGTCCCCTGCTATTATAGTATTATAGTCAGTTCCTCCCTTTTTGTTTATTAGTAATTGCTTTATGTATTTGGGTGCTCCTATGTTGGGTGCATAGCTATTTGCAGTTGTTATATCCTCTTGTTGGATTTTTCCATTTATCATTATGTAGTGCCCTTCTTTGTCATTGGCTACAGTCTTTGTTTTACAGAATCCTTTTGTCTAATATAAGTGTTGCTACCCTGATGTTTTTCTTTCACTTCCATTTGAATGGTGTATAGTTTTACAGCCCTTTACTTCCAGTCTGTATGTGTCTTTAGATCTGAAGTGAGTCTCTTATAGGCAACATATAGTTGGATATTGTTTGTTTGTTTTTTTTAACCCATTCGGTCACGCTATGTCTTTTAATTAGAGGATTTAGTCCATACACATTTAAAGTAACTATTGATAGTTATGTATATATGGCCATTTTGTTCATTGTTTTCCAGTTGTTTTTATAGTTCTCTATTCCTTTCTTCTCTTGCTCTCTTCCCTTGTGGTTGATGGCTTTCTTCAGTGTTGTGTTTGAATATTTTTGCTTTATTTTTTGTGTATTTATTACAGGTTTTTGATTTGTGGTCACTAGTAGACTCATATATATCATCTTATGTGTATAGTGGTCTATATTAAGTTGATGGTTGCTTAAATTTGAACACATTCTAAAAGCACTAAATTTTTACACCCCCTCCATATTTTATGTATGTATCATATTTTATATCTTTTTATTTTATAAAAAGTGAAATCCCTTGGCCGAGTTTTAAGGTAGAATTGATTTACTACTTTTGTGTTTTAACCTCCATACTGGCTTAATAAGTGATTTAATCTGCTGGACTTATTAGAAGTTTGCTTTTATCTGTGAAATTTTTTCTTTCATAATTTTCTTCTAGTTATGACCTTTTCTTTATGCTCAAGTCCCTTTTAACACTACTTTTAAATCTGTTTCAGGGCTGATGATCTCTTTTAACATTTGTTCGTCTAGGAAACTCTTTAACCTTCAATTCTGAATAATAACCCTGCTGAGTAGAGTATTCATGATTGCGGGGGGGGGGGGAGTTTGTGTTTTTGTGGGGGTTTTTTTTGTTGTTTTTTCCTTTCAGCACTTTGAATGTAGCATGCCACTCCCTCTGGCCTGCAAAGTTTTTGCTGAAAAATCAGCTGATGGCCTTACGGGGTTTCCTTTATATGTAACTATTTCTTTTTCATGCTACTTTTAACATTCTCTTTATTATTACTTTTTTACATTTTAATTATTATATGTCTTGATGTGGACCTTCCCTGAGTTATTGTTAGGGACTTTCTGTGCTGTCTGATTTAGATATCTCCTTTCCCAGATTATGGAATGCTTTAGCTATTATTTCTTCATAAATAAGGTCACTTCCTTTTTATATTTTCTCCTCCTAGGATCTGTATAATGCAGATGTTATAGACTTGATGTCACTGAGATCCCTTTACCTATTTTCATTTTTTTTGTTGTTGTTCTTTTTTCTTTTTGCTATTCACTTGATTGCTTTTCATTACTGTCTTGCAGATCACTGATCCATTCTTCCACCTCTCCTAATCTGCTATTGATTCCCTCTATTGTGTCTTTTTATTTCAGTTATTGAATTCTCCATCTCTGACTGGTTCTTTTTTTCTGTTTTCTCTATCCTTGATATTCTTAGTGGATTCACCCATTCTTTTCTCAAGTCCAGTATCTTTATGACCATTCCTCTTATTTTTTATCAGGCATTTGCTTATCTTCATTTCATTTAGCTCCTTCACTGTGATTTTTGTCCCATTCTTTCATTTGGGGCATATTCCTGTCTCTTCATTTTGTCTAGCTTCCTGTTTCTTGTTTTTTGTTGTTTCTTTGGGGGGGGGTGAAGGGGGAGTGGGGGAGGTCAGCTAATCTAGGCTGAGAGAGAGGAAGAGAAATATTGCCTGCCAGCACTTTTGTTCTCTGAGAGAGCTTCTAAAGATCCCTGTCTCACTAGTGCACATTTTGAGATTAGTAAGTAAACCTCCTTCATGTATATCATAGTCACTTCTCATACTGCTGGTTTTATGCTGTGTCTTGGAGGGAGTTATTTATTATGCTGGCTTTTTAAGAGTGGGACTCAGTTTCCTATGCCCTCTTGCTCTCCTGGAGTTAATCCCCCTGATATTTAAAGTAGTGTGGTTAAGCCACACTGATTTTTCAAAGCCAGTTATAATGGGTACTTGTCTTCCCATTGCCTAGTGTTTGATCTGATCCTCTTGCTTCTCTGTGCTTGTGTTGTCCCTCTCATTGTGATTAGTTTCAGTGAGGATTTGGTTCCCAACTATATCTGTGATCCTCTTCCTATTTCCACTGTTGCTTCCTGTTTGTGATCCACTGGAAGTTCTGTTCTACTGGTCTTCTGGTCATTTTTAGAAATAATTGCACAGATGTAGCTGTTATC
Organism: Spilogale gracilis; assembly: GCA_004023965.1. NCBI lineage: Eukaryota > Metazoa > Chordata > Mammalia > Carnivora > Mephitidae > Spilogale > Spilogale gracilis. Next base: position 31,635 of record PITA01000603.1, read on the forward strand.
TTGGTGTGTCCATAGGAGAAGGTGAGCTCAGGATCCTCCTACTCCACTGTCTTCTTCCAGTACTCCTTTTTCCACTTTTTTGAAAGACCCTGTTTTGGCAGTGTTACTTGTGATTAATCATCTGTATAAAATAGTTGGGTATTAAACTAGGCTGTTACTATTATATGCTAATAACAGAAGAATGTTAATTATAAAGTTTCTCTGCAAAAAATAAAAATCAGTATCATGGTGTCTGTTGTAGCAAAACTACTACTGGATGTATCACTGGATGCATCATGAATTATAAGAATTCATCTATTTTTTTGTTAAGTGTATGTTGAGTAGCTACTGCATGTAAAGGCCTGGGCTTAGGTAGATAGGACTGAGGGGTTCAGACTGACATGGAGACTGCCTTCAGGGAGTTTATAGCTGGTGAAGAACAGATGCCTCCTTGCTTGTTGAAACTCTCCAGAATAAAGTCTTATAAAGTTTCCCTTATGTTATTTGAAATTTATTAAGGAAAGTAAATAGCATGAAAAAAAATTGTAAGATGTGGTTTTTAGATTTAGATAGACACAGATTATATTTTTAGAATGGGGTCCCAAACAATAGTATTAGACCTACTTGTACATCTTAAAGCATGGTCTGGGAAGTGTCCATATTCTCTGCTACCACCTTTTATTCCTCTGCCATGTTATCTACCACAATTAGCTGTCTGTAAGAATTCAGTCCATCTTCCACTTCTTTAACAGTTTTCAGCTTTCTCTGAGTCTGGCTGAGAGAACTCATTCTCAGTACCACCTCCCTTTAGCATCTCAAGGTTTCAGACATTATAAATTACTTTCTCCAAAATAATAGACCCTGTTAGATCCTAGACTGAAGTCAGTGACTGGAGATGTCTTGTAAGCCATCATTAGATTTAACATAGTGGTGCTTTCAGGTATTTTCTGTCCTAGAGCAGGTGGCCATTGTAATGAAGAAGACCAATTGACCATATTAGCTTTCTTTCTCCATGTATGCACATACGTATGTATATAACATTTTGAATAGTGTCAGACCCAAATATATCAGAAACCAAGATCTTTACTCTTAAGCTTTTATAGTTAGGGTTATTACCATAATCCAGAGTCTCTAAACTCTTTAATTTTACCAAGGGTTTATTAAGGGAGATTTTGGAATATTTTTAGTGGAAAGTTTCTCTTTGTTTTCATTATCTAGTTGAGGGCATTTGATGGTGTTTAGAGGTGGTTACCAACCTTATCTTTGATTTTTGGCATAAGATACACATGTAGTTAGTTGATTAAATGTTCTTTTCCCTATGATGAAGGCTTCATGAAAATACTTACTATTTGGAAAAAAGCTAGCTATATTTTTGGTTCATTTTACTGAGGGATGTTTGCTTTTTGCAAATTAAACATATTCACAGCAGTTTTCTTTACATGCTTTTCATCATGTTGTAAATATTACATGCAGGGAATTGTAATCTAGGAACACAGTTATCAGGGAGGAGAGAGAATGTATTATGATAAAGCAAAGTAGTACATCTAATGATTAAATTTTGGTTCTGAAAGAATTTTCTGCTGCTCTGAAGTAGTTTTACCGTATTAGAGCAGATCAAGAATACTCTTAGGAAAGCCAGAAAATATTTGACTGATAATTGCATTGAGCAAATTTTTTAAGTTTTTCTTCTCTTTTTTTTATTACATTATTTTTTCAGTGTTCTAAGATTGTTTATGCCCCACACCTAGTGCTCCATGCAATACGTGCCCTCAATACCCACCGCCAGGCTCACCCATCCTCTGACCCCCTCCCTTCCAAGACCCTCAGTTTGTTTCTGAGCCCAGAGTCCCTCATGTTTCATCTCTCTCCCCAATTTGCCCCACTTCTCATTTGCTTTCCTTCTCCTACTGTCCTCCGTATTACTCCTTATGCTCCACAAGTAAGTGAAACCATATGATATTTTACTTTCTCTACTTGGCTTAAACTCAGCATAATTCTCCAATCCAGTCCATGTTGCTACAAAAGTTGGGTATTCATCCTTTCTGATGGAGACGTAATATTCCATGGTATATACATACCATATCTTCTTTATCTATTCATCTGTTGAAAGGCACCTTGGCTCTTTCCACAGTTTGGCAATTGTGGCTGCTGCTGCTGTGAACATTGGGGTACATACGGCCCTTCTTTTCACTACATCTGTATCTTTGGGGTAAATACCCAGTAGTGCAATTGCAGGGACACATTGTAGCTCTATTTTTAATTTTTTAAGGATTCTCCACACTATTTTCCAAAGTGGCTGCACCAACTTGCATTCGCACCAGCAATGTAAGAGGGTTCCCCCTTTCTCCGCAGCCTCTCCAACACTTGTTGTTTCCTGACTTGTTAATTTTGGCCATTCTGACTGGTGTAAGGTGGTATCTCAGTGTGGTTTTGATTTGAATTTCCCTGAGAGCTAATGATGCCGAACATTTTTTCATGTATCTGTTAGCCATTTTTATTTTATTAAGTAAGGAAGGGAAAGAATTTTATAGAGAAGATAAAATAACAGTTCAAAGGGGCGCCTGGGTGGCTCATTTGGTTAAGTGACTGCCTTCGGCTCAGGTCATGATCCTGGAGACCCAGGATCAAGCCCCACATCAGGCTCCCTGCTTTGCAGGAAGCCTGCTTCTCCCTCTCTCACTCCCCGCTTGTGTTCCCTCTCTCGCTGTGTTTCTCTCTGTCAAATAAATAAAAAATAATAATAGTAATAATAGTACAAGGCTGTCCCTTTGGCTAAAACTTTCTAAACACATGAGGAGAAAGTCATAAACACGAATAACCACAAGTAGAATGTGCTAAGTGCTAAAATAGAGGTACAGGCAGGTTCATTGGGGAATTGAGAGAGGGAAGTTAATTCTCTGTGCTCAAAGAAACTTACTAAAATTCAGTACTTATTCTCAACCAATCCTTGAGAATTATATATGAACACTTCTTTTGTGGTATTTCAAGACGAACTTATGTATAACCACTTTGGCTTTTTCCTCTGAAAAAGGAATATGTATCAAGTTTTAATGGCAGAACTTTTACTTCCATGGAACTGTAACAATCCTGTCCTGACTAGATGACCTAAATTCTTGCCAAACTCATTACTGTCATTAACTTTTCTAGTACTGTCCCCAAATTTGGAACCCCAGATTCTTTTCTATCTACAGAAAATGCAATCTCTTAGAGTCATAAAATTGTATAGCTGGCTTACTCTAGTGTGCCTTAATCTCCTAGAATTTTTAGTTTATAGAGTTTAAGTTAAAATTTTTAAACTTTTCTACTTCCATTTCGCTTTTGAGTTAAATTATTTTACCATTAACAAAATATTTCTTTTGCAGTACAAATTCATGACTTAAAAAATGCCTCCATGAGCAAATAAAACTTGTCTCAAGCTGACACCTGTAGACCCGAGAATCCATATATTGCTGGGATTCTACAGTAATTTTTTACTGATACTGACGAAGCTGATCTTCACATTACTCAAATTCGAGAACTACTAAGCTATTGGCTAGAGCCTCAAAATTCTGTCATTTTTTTCTTTTAAAATTCTGGTTATGGAGTTCATAATCTAACATACTTCAAAAAGGGGCACCTGGGTGGCACAGTCGGTTAAGCATCTGCCTCTTGGTTTTGGCCCAGGTGGTGATCTCAGAGTCATTATCTTGGGGTTGTGAGATTGAGCCCTGGGTCGGGCTCCATGCTCAGCACAATGTCTGCTTGGGACTCTCTTATTCTCCCTCTGCCACTCCCTACTGCATGCTCTTTTTCTCTCAAATAAAATAAATCTTTAACATACTTCCAACAGAATGGATAGGCTTTAGGTCTAACCACTATACTGTACTTGGACCTACTAGGTAAGTCATTATAAAAGGAGAATTGCAACAGGCTCCTTTGATTAGCATGATGGGAGTCGTGTATACTAGTGGAAGAACTGGCAATATTTTAAAGGAAGCGAGACCTACTGGAATTCAAATGTTCCTAGTTATGAGAACTTGGTTCTCATAATAGGCTGAACTTTAATATATCCGGAATTGGGGCAATAATATTACCCTTAAAGGATTATTTTGAGAAATAGAGATAATCATTGTGAAGTAGTATTAGTATCTAGCATTTAGAGACAGTTAGTGGAAGGTAGCTATTATGATTATAAACAAATATTTATGGACTAAGAGCTTTATATAGTTTATATCTAATTTTGCATATTAGGAGTACTACATATGGAGCAAGTTATCCCTAAACATGGTATGGATGTGAAGCGTACTGTCAGTACAATTTTAGATGAATTAATGATGAAACACCCATGACATAAAGGTCAGGACTTGAGGCATCCATGCCTAATCTTTGAGGATCACATTTCAGAAGCTTTCAGCTCTCATTGCTGACAGCTATCTAGGCCTTGACTTCTCTGTGAAATACTCTCCACCTTAGTAAAATGGGTGGATTCACATAAGAAAGCCACTTGTGTGCCTTTATGTTTTTCAAAATCTGATATTGAGATATTTCTGTTGTATGTTATCCTGTATTTGAGAATCCTTTGGACATAAGGTCAGAAGACTTAACGTTCTTATGCTTAACTAATATTCCTCTGTGTTAGGTCTGATTTTGTGGAATCAGAGATTGTGGTAAGAATTTTTGTGAAAGTGGTTTATTAAGTGCTCTCAGAAGAGTGGTGTGGGAAGCAGGATAAAGAAAAGGGGGAAAAGCTAAGCCACGGATAATTGTTCTGCCTGGAGACTACCTTCAGCCTGATTCCACTGGGTTAAAGAGTGGCGAGGATAAGAGGAGCTCTGGGGCACAAACTGTCCGACAGTCAGCCAGGGAAGCAGCCTGTCGTACGTACACTGTGTGGCCAGGCTTTGGCTATAGCCACCTCCCAGGAGCAGTGGTGCCCTAACCTACCAAGGGAGGCAGTTCCAGATCTGTGAGCCCTTAGCACCACGCAATTGCAGAAGCTGGGGGATGGATGCGCAGCCCAGTGAGAGCTTGGGGAAAGCCCAGAGCAGCCTCTGTGGGCCCCTACCTGTAGACCGAGCTGTCATACTTCTTGTGTGACCTTTTGTGCTTTGGTTGCTTAGAAGTTCTAGACTGTTTCATGTTTAATTCCTTTGGTAGCCTTCAACAAGGATTATTTAATAGCATTTTTTCTCTCTTCCTTTTCTTTGTAACTTTAGTCTTTCACCTTTATCATTTTCTTTGTACTTCCTATGCCAGCAGTTTTATTGTAAGTAGCCTCAAATTCTTTTTGAAAGTGGGCAAGTCTAAAATAAAAATGTGTAAACTAAAACAATTTTATAAGTAGAAAATTACCAGTCTTTCTTAAAAATCAAGTAAGTGTTGGATAGAAACAGGATATTTACTATTACAGTTTATCTTAATACTAGTTATATTTTAATAACTACTCAAGAATAAAATAAATAAGAAATACTATAAATCCAAGGAAGGAAAGAACAAAATTGTATTTTTGCAGGTGATACTTTATGTATGTATAAAGTGCAATGCAGTGAATAAAAAAGTTATTGGAGGTGATGAAGAGATATACAACAGGTTCTGCAGGATTGTAGGCTAGGATATAAATCCACAAAAGTCAATAAAGTTAATTTATGCTAAAGCCATGTAGCTAAAAATATGGTAATAAAAGGAATGTAATGAGAAAACACTAATTCTAGAACTGAACCACACACATACTTAATCTACACACATATCTGCTCCCTAGGTAAAGTAGGCATGATATTCTGGGACTTTCTAGTGTTTTCTTTTGGTTTTGTCTTGGTAACTTATTTTTTTAAAAAATGAATGTTTAAAGTATATTCAAATACATTAGACCAGAGCTTCTCAACCTTATCACCATTGATGTTTTTGGCCAGAAAATTCTTAGTTGCCTGGGCTGTCTTGTGCATTGTATGCTGCTTAACAGCGTTTATGGCCTCTGCCCACTATATTCCAGTACCAGTGCCTCAGTCGTGACAACCAAAAATGTCTGCAGGCGCTGCCACATGTCCTCTGCAGGCTCAACCCACCGCAGTTGGAAAGCACTGTGTTAGACCAAGAAGCACCGGGCGGCGTCTGTTGCATGCTAGCCCCCCCCCATATGCTGTGTGCGTATCATCTCATTGGCTTCTCACAGCCCCTCTGTGAGTAGGTGCTGTTTTATCCTCACACATGAGCAAACCAAGACTTAGGTTCAGTAACATGTACTGTGTAGCCTTGTGCACTGTGCCACCTGTACCACCTGCTCTGACTCGAGAGCCAGGTTCCTTCAGGTTGAATGCCATCTCTCCATGTACCAGCTGAAGACCTTGGGCAAGTTACGTAATGTTACTTTTCTCTCGGTCAGTTCCCTCTAGGTACTAAGAATAGTACCTGCCACCTAGAGTCCTTCTGGGGTTTAAACCAGTCAGTGTATGTACCAAAGGACTGAAATAGGACTGGCCTGCCCTTGTAAGCACTTTTGCAAGTCGCTGAGAATACAAAGATAAAAAAGATACTTGTATCCCAGTCTAGTTGGAAATGCAATCATGTAAACTAATAATTTGTGATACAGCATTCTGTGAGAGTACAGAGATGGAAGCAGCAAACTTCTTCAGGGGGTCAGGATTGTGTTCACAAAGGAGGCACCACCATGATCATTCTGAAGGATGAGTCGGAGCTTGGGCAGGCAAGGGGTGAGTGTGGGAGGAGTCCAGGTGGAACGGTGCAGCAGGGGAGAATCCTGTTGGGGTGGAGGGATTCCAAACCATGTTACCATTGATATGTCCAGTTTGGGTAGAATTGGGCCATTATTTATATGAAATGGCTGCTTTTCTGGAGTTCAAGACATTCCTGCATCTATTTAAGAAAATATTCCAGAGCTAAATAAAAATTATTTTTTGAAGTATATATTTCATAGAATATATACACTAAACTTTTAATATAGGACTCTAGGATACATAAACTGCAAATAAAGCCAGTCACATTACACCAAATGAGAGAGCCATTTAGGTGTCAAAGCAATGCTATGGACATTAATGTGCATAAAAATATTCTTTTTATCAGTTATTTTTAGTATGACATTTATTTTGAAAATAATTTGATTCCTAAAGGAATCAATTTTTTTTAAGATCTTATTTATTTGTCAGAAAGAGAGCACAAGCAGAGGGAGCAGCAGGCAGAGGGAGATGCAGACTCCACACTGAGCAGGGAGCCTGATGTGGGACTCAATCCCAGGTCACTGGGATCATGACCTGAACTGAAGGCATCCACGTAACTGACTGAGTCACCCAGGTGTCCCAGGAATCCATACTTTAAAGAATCATTTAAACTTCTGTTTAAATAAGTCTTTTCCTCATTCCCAGATGAAATAGTACCTTTTTATTTTAGCTATTCTATTAATAGCTAATGACATTGTTGTAGAAGAGAAATAACTAGGTATAAAATACTTTAGTCTCTACTTCTATAGGCACAAATGAAAAATATGTACTCACATGAAAGATATTCTTCCCATTTCCTGAATTATTAATGTACAACAAAATAGTCCTTTTTCCTCCCTTTACCATTATATGGTGAACAGTGACTAAGTTTAAATTACATGAATTATTAGGAACAGTGTGCATTGTCCCCTTTGCACATTAGAAAATCCAGTTTTTATTTTCTTGTGAAGATGTTTGAATTACATATCATAATTTGACTTATTTTTTAAAAACATGTATACTTTGTCTTTCTGTTAACTGAAGGAGCTCATTTGTAAGAGAACAGCAATATTTCTGTTAACATGAATCAAACTTGAGAACAAAAATGACAACCCAAAAGTAACTTTTATCATCCAAATAGTAATCAGTGAGGGGGAAATGGAGGGATCTGAACTGTAGGATAATGGACTTAATCTGGAGTGTCTTCTCGCTAGCAGCAGAAGATGGCACTTCTTGAGCATTCTAAAGCAAACTGTTTTTATTCTCACTTATTTTGTGCCTAAGACTTTCGAGTCCCAGAGATTTCAGTGTGCGTTTAGTTTAGTTTGGTTTTGCTTTGCACGTGGTACAGCACCAGATGTTGTCTCTCACACATGTACATAGATGACTCTAAAATGAAAAAAGAAGCAGGGAGGTCATAGTAGGTGGGAACTTGGGCAGCTGCTTTGGGCAGCATTGAAAGCAGGTTTCCCCTAGGTTCAGACAGTGGGGCTTGGAAACAGAAGCAAGTCACTGTGCCATGGCAGACGGACCGCAGAAGCAGATGATACCCCAGATCAACACCAGAGAAAGGTGCTTGGTGTACTCGGCAGTTTAGTTCTTTCATAATATCCAGTTAAGTAACAACCCAGAAGGTACATCAACAGTTTATCTTAAAAGGAAAAAGAAGCCATCAGTTAATTGCCTTAATAGAACCTCTCTCAGTTATAAGCCTCTCAATAAAACATGAAAATAGTAATGGAAGAATAATCTTAAAACAGATATATAACTGTACACAATAGTTTGTCAGCGTTTTAAGTGACCTCACTTATATTTTTTCTCTAAAACAAAAAGACAAAAGTCACAGCAGGCATCTAAAAACTCGATACTCGTTACACAGTTATTTACACATAATCTTTCAGGTTGTATGCTGAATTGCCCTCCGGTTGTGTGGTGATTTGCTGCGGCTTGGGTGGATAGAGCCAGGCTTCTGAATTCTTTTCAATGCAGGAAGTGCAGAAAATCATGCCAGAGATAAGCAGCAGTATGGCCGAAATGAATCCTATATAGACAGCTCCTCCAGGTTCATGTTTGTTGCTTTCTGGAATTGTCAGATCCAGAAAGTTTGCTACAATCTCCTTCGTGTACCACACTGTTGGTATCAAACCAGAGATCCCCGCGGACATGAAACAGATTCCTCCGGCAAGAGAAGCGTGGCTCTTCGTTTCTCTGTCCCCGCCTAAGCGAGTGCATTTCATCCCTACTGTAGCAGTGCAGATCCCCAAAGCAGACAGAACACACGCCAGGACCATGGTGGCCCGTGCAGCCTGCACGTGGACGGGGAGGGACAGAATGGAGTACTTCAGGGTGCAGCTGAACATCCCGGTGCTGTACCACGTGCAGTCCATCCACAGCCCTTGCAGCTGCTCTATGGCTGTTATGATGTTGGAGCCCGAGTCCACATTCACCTTCCAGTTAGGCAGCAGAGTGGCTGTGAGCACTCCCGACACTCCGGATAAGGCCAGGATGAAAGCAAGGAGCTGGAGCCCAGCTGACGCCATGATGTCACCTTTATCTTTGCCCACCGTTAACCGTTATTGGATCAAGATCGTAGCTCTCTCTCTGCAGCAGAGAACCAAGTAACAAAGGCTAGGGAAAGAAGACAAAATCAGGATTGAAAGAAAGCATAAACAAAACGGCTTCCGTTTCCGCGCCCAGTGGGAGCAAAGAACACATTTGAGTAGACCCCACAGTAGATAAGGACACTGTAGCCCAGGAGGAAAGCTGCCATTCTCCTGAGTGTGTGGACGGGTGGTACTTGATGCATGGCTTAAAGGAAAGAGCTGTCCACTTGTTCTTTTTAAAACTTAAACTATGCCGAAGTCGTCTATAATGGGGGCAGTGCGCCTTATTAGGGGATGCTGACATGTCAGATTCCAGCAGGAGGATCTAATAAGGATTGTAATAGCATTAGAGGTTTTTAAAGCTTTTTCTTCCTTATTACCTATGGGGTATTTTAATTAGAAACAGTGTTTAAGCCCAGTTCTTAAAAATGATTTATAAATACATAGTGGAAAAGTTTTAGGTATTCAAAAAAATGATTTTATCAAAAAAATTTCAGCACCCACCATGTGCCAGACATGTGACCCAAGTGAACTATTTAAGGAGGAAAGGAAATTCGTGGAAAGAAGGTAAAGCCACAGGCATGATTATCCCTGATTTGCAGTTAATAAACTTCTGCAAATTTCTTATCTAGGGTAGCACTTGTTTCCCTTCAGGTACAAGATACTGAAAAGTGGAACAGTTAAACCCCTGTCTTTTGCTTATGAGAATGTGAGATCCTGTCTAGTTGGAACCGGAATCATCCCCTGACCCAAATGAAGTAGTCTGCTGCAAAACCGGTTATTCTGACTGATTCAGAAGTAGTGGCACTGAATCTTGAAGGGACATGCCAGAAAGAAGCACATCAGTAGTTGGATGTGAAAGGATACCAAAAATAATTTAACATTTTTTTCTCTTTTTTTCTTTCCTTTTTTTCTTTTTTTTTTTTTTTTTAAGAAGAGAGAAAAGATAGCACTGAATTTGTGGCTTGGCTGGACTTTAATATGGCCGTGCTTTCTGCCTTGAAGGAAATACAGTGGTTTCTGAAATACAGTAATAACAGCTTTTTTGTGTTTGTGCATTAATTTTTGAATGATGTATTAAGACATTGTGGCTCTACCACGATTCGTGTATATTTCACAGAAGGCAGTTTGGGCTCTGAATCCAGAACAGTGGGGTCAACTCTTAGTTTTTCAGAACCTCTCTGTACCTTAGTATCCTCTTCTGGATAATAGGGAAAATTACTGTATATATATCAAAGAGTTAAGTGCATTCTAAGGGCCTAGAACAATATCTAACACATAGAAAGTACTCCACACACTATAATTAACAGTTATTAGTGTATGTTTTTGTTTTATGTCTTATGACAATTGATACTTAGAGGCATTTGAAATTTTTCCTTCACTGAGCTGCTTTATTTTCATAGAATCTTAGAGCTGAAGTAAACTGTAGATATAACTTTGTACCATCATTTTTTCCAATTAGGAAGGACACTGAGGTAGTAAATCACCCTGTGCCACACAGGTCTCAGCAGCAGTGCCCTGCTCCTCCCGCCTCTCCCCATCTCCCCCCACCTTTACCCCGGTGCACCTTGGTGAGAGCCTTTCTGTGTGCTCCCCGGGAGCAGAGAAAAATGCTGCATCTGGAGGTAGAAAGCACCATTAACTATCAACTTCATTCACTCCCTATCCCATCAAGAAAAAAAGCACTTGAGAGGGTGTTAACAGGGCACAGGGCTCCGCCTCACAGACCCACCCAAGGAGGCTGCCGGCTTCTGTATACTGTCTGCGGTCATACTAACCCGGGCCTGTGGTGAGAGTACATACTTCACACAGTTAGAACACTGGTTCTCTAAGAAGTTAAATCCTGGGCTCTCTAAATTCCTTTGTTCTATTTTTGTTCACCGTCTTAAAATGTGACAATTTTAGGGGGATGTTTTCCTGAAATTTTAAATTCTTAAATATCAGACTTATATACACATCAGAGTACTTAGGCTTTGTGTGAAACCATGTAGTTCATTTCTTTCTGTTTTCCAAATGTCTTTTCATATCTGAGACCAAAATAGAACAGAAGTTAAAGATTCTAGAAGAAAATGAAACATGTTTATAGTTTCGTAATAGCTGTTTTCAGGTTTGGGTTTTAACATTTCAGACTCCAGCCAGTTCGCTAAATTACTGCCTTCCCAGACCATTTTCAGCTTAGGGTTTCCTCAACGTTGAGATTGCTGTTACCATTCTCTAAGAGCATCTCATTTCTCTCTTTATTTTTACATTCATTGAGTAACATTTATGTATAAGTTAATCAGACTATGCTCAGCTTCCCAATTATAACCTTTTTCTTCCCATTAACCAATACATCTTATAAATTTAAATGTAATTCAGGCTTGCAGACAGCTTGTTCATCTTAATTAACAAGTACTGGCAGTGATAAATTACAGACAGCCAAAATCAGCGTAAACAATATGACATTGCATTCACTTAGCATAGTGCTCGCGTAGTGTTGAATATTGGATTTTAAATGCTTTCTTCTGCACAGAGAACTTATGCAGAAAGAATTTGTTCTCTACAATGAAGGTCACTATTCTGTTCCTTCGTAAAAATATACTGGCGTCTTAGCTATATTGCTCTGAAGTCTTTTTTTTTTTTTTCTTTTCCTTCTCCAGCCACAAGTATGATACAGTTTGTGGCCTGTTCTCTCAAATTTCTATCTGGTACAGAATAAAAGCACACTTTGTTTTGGCGGTGGTGGTGAAATGGTATGAAAGTAAAGCAGGAGCAGTGGGGTCGCAGGTGCAAACTTCGCTCTAAATAGAGAAGTCTCCCATGGTTCCGGAACACCCTGCATACAGAGCCCACAAATGTTAATTTTATCAACTATTTGCCAACAGAAAATCTGGAGTAGATTTTATTAAGATGTAAAGTCAGTTTCCCAGACAAGATTTATTTATGACAAAACTAATATTTAAAAAACAGACTTACAACTTAAAATTCAAGCCACATGATACTTTAAAGGTCTGTTTCTGAGCATCAGTGAAACTTCTCATTTTCCATACCTTTTCTCAGTAGCCTTCAGTGTCTTAACTCCCTTCTGTCAGTTGTCTTCCAGTGAAGCTGTATGATGAAGAGAAGCCACACACGGGAGGCTGATCTCACGGCTCCTGCTATTAGTGACAAAGCTCCAACAAGTTAACTTGCAAATAAAGAGCAACATGGAAATCTGAGGTAGAAACTGCTGATGGTGCTAGAAGATAAATACCAGGTTCTCCATCTCATTTTTTGAGCTGTGGGAGAATTAAGAAAGGAGAGGCGGGGAAGGGAGGGAGTTGTTGTTACAACAGGATTTGTCGAAACCTGAAAGCTGAAAATGCTTTTGTGTCACTGTATACAGAGGAGGAATTATTTGGGTGCTCACAAAAAGGCTTTCTTTTCCTTTAATATTATGTTTTAGTCCACAGTTATAATTTATTTTTGAATTTTTATCTGTGTTGGAAGATCTCTTATTATTTCATGTCCCCAGTTAAAGAATGTAGTCTGAAATATTTTTAACTAGATTGTGCTTTGCAAATGATAGTTGAGACTGCCTTTTTATTCAAGTGCTTGTGACTTGCTTGAAATCAAGAGTCACAAAATCGGTAACTTTGAAAAATATTCAAGACAGTTTTTGAATTATATATTTTTTTAAATAAAGGAAAAAAGAAAACTCGGGAAAAACTATTGACTAGAATCTGACCAGTAAACCTACAAGTATTTGGGGGCGGGGGATCCTAAAATTTCTTCTGTTATTCCTTCCACTGAGAAAGGTTTTTGAAGTATGGCTTAATAAATTAGAACTTCTAGATAATGTTTTGAAGAAATTACACCAAAATGATGTGAAGAAGCATGTTAAATGAAACAGGGAAATCAAATATTGAGGTCCTGGTACCATGAATAATGATACAGACATATTTCATGTCCATCTATTTTGGGTTTGCATCTTATTTTCCTTCACTAATTCTCTACAAGCTATAAATTCATAGGCACTACAAAGAAAGAAGATAATTTTAAATTGGATTGTTACTAATTTTTCAAATGTTGATAGCCATATTAGATGTCAGCCATTTCTTTAAATGCAGTGAGTAAAATACACTTTCAATTATCTGGATTTTTTTCTAGATTTTTTCAGTTTTTGTTGCTTTTTTTCATCTTTCTAAGTCTAGCATTTAGCAATGTATTTTCTTCTCTTAGAAATCTAATGCCTGTGGATTTTTTTGCTATGGTGTTATGATTTTAATATATAAACTTCTATTTCATGGAAATATTTAAATAATTCTTTGTATAAATCCTGGACGAAGTAGACTTGAATTTCAGGCAGTACAGAAGAAATAACCATTTCTTCTGTAGCAGAAGAAACCCGCCACATCCCTTTAGTGCGTCGCCTTGCTTTGCCCTCTGTTACAGTCAGTGCAGATTCACTGTGCCGAGGCTTTCTGATGGCAGGTGGGCGGGCCAGCCCGCTCCCAACTCTGGCCTCCAGAAGAAGAAGGCCTTATTTCTGTTTTCAAAATATTTTTGATCATTCTTCTGCTTGTTGGGAACACTTATCCAATAAAATGTTAACTGCATCTTTTAGAAAAGCAGACTGCTGAAGTGCAAATAACTTCAGTAAATTACAGACCTTTAATCAAGGTAGAATTTCTTGTATAAAAAGAAAGGAGATGGAAAAATAGAGGTTGCTAGAGAAATCTAACTCATTGACCTCATCTGCTTCCACTGTGGACATTAAAGAGAAATAAATCTTTTAAGTCCAAAGATTTTTGTAGATAAATCTTACCTTTACTTTAGTTTCTGCCTCTTCCCTGGCCCTCTGCCCCGCACACCCGAGTTCTGTATCCAGCGGCCCGTGCAGCATCCCCGACGGATGTGGCGGACCCGTCCCAGACAAGGCGAACTCCTGACCTGCCCCACACCAGTTCTCCTCATTTTCCCCATGTCCCGTCATGGCAAACTCTTCCTTTGATTTGGCAGGCCCCAGATCTTAAAAACCTCCTTGATTCCATACCCCACATCCAAATCATTTCTATTTCAAAATAGATCAAGAATCCTACCACCTCTGAGCCCCACTGCTGCTAACTCCCTGGCCGAGGAACTTCATGAGGGCAAGGACTTCATGCCAGGAGTGGTGCCCAGCACATGAGGGGGGACCACAGGTACATGTTGAATGAACTCAGGTACCGATTTTGAGCATATAAAATAACATTAAACTGTACATTAACTTTTTATGATTAAAAGTATAAGTTTGTCCTTTCTAAAGGAGACAGCATTTTTAAGTCATTTTATAACTCTCGAGTTTTATCATTTTGGCCTAACAGAATAATATTTATTCATAAAACTGCTTCTTATATGTTACCATTTGAGACACTGTGCTACTCGATTCTCAAGACAAGCTTTAAAATAATAGGGATCCTCACTTTACACATGAGAAACTGAGCTCCAGGGAAGTAAAATGACTTGACTAAGGTTGTGAAATGAGTTAGCGGGATAGAGATTCAGGCCCAGGATATTGTGATTTGTGAAGCCCTTATACATTCATAGCACTTCCCTGCCTCTACTTAGAAAAGGTGTATTTCTTTTTTTCTTTTTCTTTTCTTTAGATAAAGAACACAAGCAGGGCAGGGAGGGCAGAAGGAGAGGAAGAGAGACTCTTAAATCAGATTCCATGCCCGGTGTGGAGCCGGACACAGGACTCAGTCTCTCAACCCTGAAATATTTTTTTTATTTCATTTCATTTTATCTTACTTTATTTTATTTATTTTTTATTTATAAGATTTTATTTATTTATCGGATAGAGAGAAACACAGCTAGAGAGGGAACACAAGCAGGAGGAGTGAGAGAGGGGGAAACAGGCTGCCTGCCGAGCAGGGAGCCCAATGCGAGGCGCCCCTGGACCCCAAGATCGTGACTTAAGCCAACATCAGGAGTTGGACACTTGACTGACAGAGCCACCCAGGTGCCCTGAGAAGAATGGATTTCTAGGTCTTGATATGAGAGCCACTTCTTTCTGTGGTGGTCTGGATAAGTCTACAAAAACCATAACCCTGACATCTCCATGGCTTTACCTGAAAACACTTCTCATGCAGAGGCTGACTGACTCGGCGCAGTAGCTGGCCTATGACTCAGCAGTCCATCTGCTTTCTTTAAAATGTTTTCATGTAGCTATTTTAAAGAAAAAATTACATGTGATTTCCTTAGTGTGTTTTTCTGAGTATTGATAGTACGATATTCAGACAGGCTTTTTTCTCTTTTCTCTGAAAGACCTGATAATTTAACTCAAAATTTTAGCCATCATAACAATACATACTTTTGTATGAGCTTGTTCACCAGGCATAGGTTCCTCACTGCTGCCCACACATGAGCCTCACCTGGCTTTCAAAAAGCCTGAGGCCCAGGCCCCAGCCCCATGGCTCTTAGTCATTGGTCTGGGATGATGCCCACTCACAGTATGTTTAAAATGCTGCCCACTTAATTCCAGTGGAAAGCTGAGGTTCTGATTCTTAAAAAACCTTGTCTTCTCTTACTTGCTTTCTGTTTAACCTTAAAAATAATGTGCAATGGCGCCTGGATGGCTCAGTTGGTTTAAGCGTCTGCCTTTGGCTCAGGTCATGATCCTGGAGTCCCAGGGTCGAGCCCCATATCGGGCTCCCTCTCAGCAAGGAATCTGCTTCTTCCTTTCCCTCTGCTGCTTCCCCTACTTGTACGCTCTTTCTGTCAAATAAAATCTTTTTTAAAAATAATAATAAACGTGCAGAGAAAGGCTTAAGTAGTCACCTATTCTAGTGCCACAAATTTAAAGTGAATGTTAAAATAATGTTCTCTTCTGACTCAGTCAGGAAATTTATATTATCCGCTATGAGCATAATCAGTTTATTTTCCTCCATCTTTATGGTCATTTTAATTTTAAAGTAATGCTTTAGGCTAGCCTGAAGACTTCTAACTTTTATCATTGGTAGCTTATAGTTTAGTTGGTTGTAGTGAGGACTTTATTAAAAATGTTAATGAGGAAGACACTTGGGTGGCTCAGTCGGTTAAGCATCCAGCTCTTGATTTCAGCTCAGGTCATGATCTCAGGGTTGTGAGATCAAGCCCCACATCAGGTTTCATGCTGGGCATGGAGCCTGCTTCAGATTCTGTATGCATCTCCCTCTGCCCCTCCCCGATGCGTGCATGTTCACATTTTCTCCCTGAGAAAGAAATGAAGATGAATATTCTTTGGTTTATGTGTGTTCTCAAGTGTCTGAGAGGCCATCCTAATTCTGTTGATTTTTATTAAGTCTGGTATCTGTTTCTGCAGAGCACTCCTCACCGCCCTCCACCCTTATCCACAGGTGGTATGTTCTGAGAACCCCAGGGGATGCCTAAAACTGCAGATAGGACCGAGCCCTCTATATACCATGTGTTTTTCTATATATACATACCTAAAGTTTAATTTATAAGTCGGGCACAGTAAGAGATGAATAATAACTAATGATAAAGTAGAACACTGAACCATAGTTACACTGTAATAAAAGTTACGTGTGGTCTCAAAATATCTTACTGAACTCTACTCTTCCGATGATGATGATGGGAGAGGATAAAATGCCTGCGTGAGGAGCGGAGGGAGGGGAGTGACGCAGGCACAGTGGCACAGTGTTAGGCTACCGGTGACCTTCTGACGCTGGACCAGGAGAGGGTCATCACCTCCAGACCGTGCTGAGCTCAGGAGACTGCAAGCACTGGGGGCTAGCTGTGGGTAAGGGGGGGACGGTACAAGCTGCACTTAGCGTTCGTTTAGTATCCGTTACCTTAGTTCGATGTTTGGTTTCTTCTTATGTCTTATGAGGACTTGTCTGCCTTCCTCCCATTATTTTAGAATATTAAGACTATCTTTGGATTTTGTGGTGACATTTGCAGATCAGTCTAATTTTGTCAGTCTCACAGGTGGTATAAATATGTATTTGTTGGGCCTTACTGTCGCACCCTCCTTGCACATTATTTTGAAGAGGACTTTTTTTTAAAACATCCTCATTTAGTGGCAGTATCAGAGACGGTGGGCGGAAGATCCCCACTTTAGGCCTGACCCTCCTCTCTCCTTGTTCCTCTTTGCCTTACTGCCGTGACTCACTCTCTAGTCCTACCCAGCTAGGTCCCTTGCATTCAGCCCCAGCCCACACTCCCGGGCACTGGGTGAGTTCGTGAGGACTTTATGATCTCGCCAAATGATAAAGCTTGCATCAGTTTTATTCATGTTTGTTATTGATTTTTATATCTCTGGTGAGGGGTGCCTGGGTGGCTCAGTCATTAAGTGTCTGCCTTTGGCTCAGGTCATGATCTCAGGCCTCTGGGATTGAGCCCTGCATCAGGCTCCCTTTTCCACAGGAAGTCTGTTTCTCCCTCTCTCACTCCCCCTGCTTGTGTTCCCTCTCTAGCTGTGTTTCTATCAATCAAATAAATAAAATCCTTAAAAAATAAAAAATAAAACATATATAGATATATATATCTGGTGATAGATAGGGAAGACTCTCAGGCGCCCCCCAACCTCCATGAACTAAGCAGTAAAATAAGCATGTAGAGGATGTAATCCGGGAGCTATAGAAGCCGCCTTTAAAAAGACAGACTATCTTGGAAGTCAGAAACAAGAAGAGCAGGACAGCACGAGTACATTTAAAGAACAAGTACCTCAGCCCAAGGGCTGCTGGTCTGGGAGCGTATAGCACATGGTTGCGGAGAATCCAGCCCTGCTTGTGCCAGTGAGTAGTCAGGCCCTCTGGTGTCCCGGCCGGTGTGACCACCAGTCTGTGCAGACTTGTTTGCATTCTCACGGCGCTGCGCGGTCTGCTAACCGTAACGGAGCTGCATTTGTAGGTAGTTCGCATAGGAAAGGAAGGTACCAACAAGGCAACTTGAGTTCGTGCCTACTCTCTTCGGCAGTTAGGGCTCTTTATGAATTAATATATTTGCATCCATGTTCATTTATGAGTCTTTTAATGTTAATATTTTTTATAGCAGCAGTATTTATTAAGCACCTTTGAGTCTCCCTAGATTGAGAGTCTCCCTGGGGACCTGATTGTTCTGAGGTGCTAGAGTCTCTCTGGGCCTGCGGAAGCTGAGGCCAGGCCTCGTGACTGCAAGGTGCCACCGGTGACCTGTGGCCCCAGCAGGAGCGGGACACCTCCACACGCTGTTCTTCCACAAACACCAAAGTCATGGTTTATGGCGAAGGTCATGGTTTTAATGATCATCCAGGAACTCCAGGTTAAATATAATAGAACTGTAAGCTGATGTCGGATAGTTCTTGTCTTCTTGTCCCTTTTGTGCTTTTAGAATTAAGCATTCACCTCCTGGAATTGTTTCCCTGTCTGGGGATCAGGGGACCCTGACTCACCTTGCTGCTGCTGTTACCCATGAGGGCATAATTTATGTACATCATATGTACGTACATACATATATTTACTTACACACATACATTTACATGCATAATTTACACAGTAAAATACTTTCTCTCTCCGTCTGCTCCCCTCAGGTGAGCCTCTCTCAGGCTTATTCCTCATGGTGCTCTCCGCTCACTGCCATTCTCTATTCTCTTACTTATGCTCTGAGGGGGACGTACTGTGACTATCTTGTCATTCTGGGGAGAAAAAGAGAGAAAAACCATTCAGAAATCTATAGGAGGGAGAAAAGGTGGAGTAGCACTTCTGGAGAAATATTGCTTATAGAAAATACAAAATCTAAACTTTAAAGAAAGATGTACAAACAGTGTGTTAGCTCCTGTTGAATACAGATGGGATGCTATTACAGTGTTTTCATTTTAAGGTTTTAAAACTGAAATTCTGTCCTTAAACTGGGCTAAGGACAAAGATCACAGGCAGAATGAACCAGTTGAAGGAAATCTGATTTCCATTTATTTGTGATTGTTTTTCTACAAAACATGCCATTCGAGTATCCCAGGTTAGTGACTTGCCGCTCTGTTACTCGTATCCGGGGCAGTTGTAACTAGAGGCGGTCATTAGGCACTTACAGAGACAGACTCTGGTGGGTGCAGGACCCAAGCATCCCCAGGGTGCTCACCTCGTTCTTGTCATTTTACCTGACGCCGAATGTGACTCTCCCAAACGCCAGGTGGTCCCGGGCTCCTCTGATCCAGCCATGCCCTTCCCATTCCCATCTACATGAGTCTGAGACTGTGCCACCTTGAACTCTGAAAATCCTTCTCTTCTTGCTCCTAAAGGCTTACCGATTATTCTCTGTTGTCCTTCTTTTTCATCTTTCTGTCCTCTCCCGGTTATGGTTCCGGTTCAGCTAACTAATGATTTTTCCTTCCACGGGGTTGTCCTTTAATGGTCGTGAATGCCAGGGGAAGTGTTGAAGTCCCTTTCTTAGCTCATGGCTCCGGTTGTGCCTGTGTCTTTTCACAGGGGTGGTTATTTAGCCATTTGGCATATTACAGTTCTCAGTCAGGAACCGGCTGCCGTTCTTTATCATTCTCTGTTCTCACGTTGACTCAAGATCTGAGTTGGCAGTATCTACAGTTGGAGATTTGATAGCTTCTCATCCTGGGTCTCTTATGAGTTCAAAGTGCTGCTCTGAGCTTGTAATGAGTCATACCCAGACACGCTGGCCTGGAAAACGGAACTGCTGCCTGAGCCTTTTGTAGCCATAGCCACCAGTGTTGAGAGAAACAGTCTCGGCGTGGTACAGCATGGATACTGGAATGGATTTGAGTGGCAAGTATTTAAATTTGCTATAAATCCTTTAATTTGAAGTTTTAGTAGGTCATTCGGGTATACCGTAGACTTCAGTTTGGAAAGGGGCTGACCTTAAAATAGAATTTTTAAGTGCATCTGGTGCCTATGTACTAATTTCTTTTTTGGGAAGGAAACCCTTGAATAGTTAAAATTCAGGAAGCAAAAATAATGATTGCAATGTTTAAGCAAGCATTCGATTATAAGTAAAAAGCATTTTTGTATCTGTTACCCTAGTTACCAGGCAGCTTTCCTGTATTTCGAGAGAAAATGGGCTCCGTCATTCAGAGTAACTCTGAAAAGTGCTTTGGGGACAGGAGTAGAGAAGAATACAGGTTTCCCAGAGATGCAGGTCTCACTGCTGGAATAGCCATTTTCACACCTAGTTTCTTAGGGTCCTCCACTGAATAGGAACTATATTGGATTGTGAGTGGGTATTTTCTTATAGCTGGGATATATTATTAGCCAACTTAACTGGGTAATAAAATTACATTCAAACTTTAGAAGGCTGCTGTAGGTAACATAGGGTGCTGCTGTATTGGGGACTTAAAAAACTTTAAAGCAAATGTGAGACATTTCCTGTATTTGCAAACACAAACCTTATCTCAAAGGAATAAAATCAGGCAAGTAAAGAAAAGGCCAAATTTTAAAATCCGAAGAAAGTGGAAGTGGCAGTTTCCGTACTGGAAGGAGACTCTATCTCATTCTGTATTTGTGCCTTTGTCCTTGATGATATTTGAGCAGTATACAGAGTTTTTATATTTCATGGGCTGGGATTGGCTGGGGCTCAAACTGTGTCTCCTATTTTGCTGAAAGATTAGTTTCCCTGGAGCATGGCAGGCTGTTGGATCACACCTGATGCCTGTGACGAATCCCACCCGAACTGACTGCACAGGGCAAGAACTGGTGGAGAAGGGTTGGAGGAGTCCTGGCGGGCCTGGAGTGGGGGACAGGGATGGGCTGCCGGTGAGCTCTGACAGGGGAAGTGACATGGAGAGGTGTAGAGTGATGGGCAGGGCGAGGCTTAGAACCTTCCTGGGCAGCGGGATTCACTTCTGGGAATGGATGTTTCAGAGTCTGTGAGCAGAGTCTTGACATTTAAAGTCATTAGAGTTTATCTGGGGTGGCTTCTTCCACCATCCTCCACACAGATTAGCTTCTTCATGTCACAGAAATGCTTTCAGATAAAGCCATATTTTCTTCCTGTTTACTGTAGTGCTGCTGTCCACTCCACCTAAACCCCGAGGTCGCCTTATCCTCCTCAGTGCCTCTCCCAGACCCCTGGACCCTGGTCCGTGGTGGTGTTTTGTGCCGGTCTACAGAAAGTCCTGGCCTTTTAACCGAGCACTTCATTTCCTATAGAAGTACTTGTCACTGAATTTGAAGAAACTGTTTAAGCAACACATAGAACACAATTTGAAAAACTGTTAAAATTTAATGCGAACATTTAGCATTACTGATAGTCACTCCCTGAAGTGTAATAACTATTCCACCAAAGTAGTCTGGAGCCTAATGGGTATTTCAGGAGAGTCTGTGTGGAAAGGCCTCTCTGCTGGCGGTTTTCACGCTACTGCCTAGGCCATCCTCAGCGTGCCTGCCATGGACCTCCTCCTGTAGGTGCACCGTAGCTAATCTGAAACATTCGGGGCAGGATCAGTGATTACTTGAGGAAAGGGTAAGTCAGGGCAGCAGGGGAGACACCACTGGCTGTCCTTGAAAGCCCCTGATGATGGACATGTCTTCATGTTCTTTTCTTGTCCACACATCATCTACAAGTACTTCCCCTCTATCCTAAAATCGAGAAACTGAGCACACTGCCATTCTCATGTATGATGGGCTGATTTTAAGTTTTATAGCCATAAGGATTTTTAGAAGCAAGGCCTCCCTAGAGAACAAGATAACTCCTGTGGAATTTAAGAAAATGGAATGAATTCCTTCTAGTGGTACAACCCTACTTCATCACTTGCTGTACTTAGCCTTTGTAGAGTCCGTGTGATGTTCTAAGTAGCAAATTTAACAATTTCTTAGAGACGAAGGCTTTTGTAAATTATGAACAGACTTCCCATTCATTAGACCATTGTCTCTGTCCAGTATTTTGTGTGATAACTGCTTGGACTCCATTTCTTCTTTGTCTTTACTTCCAATACTGTTCTTTTGTTATTTTGAATATAGACTTGTGAATTACCATGAGTCCATTTTTAGACTAAGACAGGGTACAAATCTCTTAACAGATACGCCTGAAAAGTTTTATTTTGATAATTAAAGAATCTCAACTGCTAGTGCTAGTTCACCACTCAAAACAGTGACTTTGGGGGGGGAGGGTTCCATTTTCCTTTGATCCTGCCTGGGCCTCCCGGGGCATTTCAAATTGCCCCCAGAAAGTGATGTGGCTGTGCAGATGACAGTCATGAATTCGGTCCAGCTGATTGATCAGTGTCTCTACCCAAAATAAGTGGTGTCCTAATTGATTCCCTTTCTGGGGAGTTTAGCACTAAGTGGTCTCTGGGGGGCCATTGGCCTTCTCTTCTGGGTTTGGAAGCCCATTTAGCCAGAGCTGCTGCTACAGCTTTTTTACATAATTCCAAAGCTAAATAAAATACTCTAAAGCTATCTCTTAGCTGCCTACTGACTTTAATGATTACTTGGATTGATCTTAAAGGCGATTGTAAAACTACATTTTAAAATTAAGTGATCATCCAGCACAGGTCTAGTAGAGGTCATTACAGAGCAGATGCAACTAGGATGGCTCTGAGGCAGCTCAAGGCCAGGTGCGGCAGCCTCCCGGCCAGTCTCTGTAAGGGCTTGTTTATGAGAGCCACGGGGTCCACAACCCACCCGCCTGTGTTTGACAAAGACGAATCGTTCAGTCGTGTTCTGCCATGCCACAAATGATGCATGTCTGCTCACAACAAAGGTGGACGTGGGCGTGGTGCGCTTCACCCCCCTGGTGCAGCCCAAGATCGAGCAGCCCTTCAAGCTGGTGGAGAAGGTTGTTCAGAATGCATTTCAGTTCCGGAGGAAATACTGCTATCGAGGACTTGGGTAAGAGTGCCTTCTCTGCCTTTCACTGACACCCTTTCTAAAATCCTTAAGCACTTTTAAAGATTAAAAACCTTGTTTTTAGGATTCCTTCATGCTATCTATAAATGTCACTCGCCATTCCAATCCTGAGGTGAACAAACCTTGAGTGAGTGCCCAGAGGGAAAGGCAAAGCCCTGCTTTAAGTCAGAGGCAGCAGCAGGTTTCGCTTTAGCATCAGTAGAAGCTAAAAAGAGTCATGCAGTTAATAATGACCCTGAGTTCTCAGGGAAGGCCCATTCGAACTGTTCTGTGCTCAACACTTCTGACTCCGGGTGTGGGGTTTTCTCCAACACCAGCGAGTCCTTCAGTTCTCTAGGCACCAGCAAGTTGTCCCAAGTTCCATTCACATCTGAGATTACCTAGAGTGGCATAGAGCCCATAGGTTAAGGGTTCAGGGGCCACATGACTGCTACTTCAGAAGCTAGTCACAAGTCCCAGATCACCGCTTTCATTTCTGACCCACGGGCCACGAAATGGGGATTTTTGTGACATCCCCTCTATCCCACCTCATGCCACTTCAGGTTCACTAATTTGTTAGAATAGCTCACTGAACTCAAGAGAACACTTTCATTTATCAAGTTATTACGAAGAATATAACTGTTGGGCCCCTTCATCTCATATACACAGTCCTTTGTGCAGAGACGGACCCCAAATAGTGTGCCCCACTTTGACCCATTGGTGTCCTTCCATCACATGCACCCACACACTGGTCGTCCCCCCACCGCACCCCCCGGCCTTGCTATGAAATTGAACTCCAAGGTCACAGTCAGCTCACCTGATACCACAGGGAATGTGCAGGGCAGCCTGTAAGAAAAACACCATCTCCGTTGGCCTTGACCTCTGAGCACCATAGAGCCCCCAACTGTTGAGAAAAGAAAGAAGTTCCTTTTAAAACCATGATCTGCTTGGTTAGATGAAATTTAAAATTTATACTTCAAATTGGTTGTAAAAATGCCGTAAGGTAAATCTAAAAAAGGGAACTGTTTGTATTTTCACATCACCTGTCTTTAAACTCCGCAAAGAAAGGTCATTCCTTGGGGGTGAACAGTCACAAAAACTAAGAGAATCAAGAACTAAGACAAGTTTCATATTAAAATAGACAAATCAAACATTTCTATAAGAATACAACTGAGTAGATGTTTCTTTAATCTTACCTTAAAGGTACTGGTGGCATGATCAGGATCCTTCTCCTTTGGCTTGGGAGCCCTGAGGACACTCCAGCCACCCTCCACTCCCTCTGCTTGACAGTTGTCAAAGTGATGTCATTTTCAAATGAGAGTAGAAGGAAGCATCATGATTTACAGAATTCCTTAAGTAAAATTTTATTTTCTCTCCTCAGAATGTTATTCCCTGAAATTCAGCGCATGGAAAGCACTGGAAAACTGTTAGAATTGGCAGACGTGGAACCTACCCTTCGACCCAGCCAACTCTCTCTTTCACATTTTAAGAGCCTGTGTGATGTATACCGAAAAATGTGTGATGAAGACCCACACCTCTTTGCTTATGATTTCAGAGAAGAACTCAAACAAAATAAAAGCAAAAATCAGGAAAAAGAGGATGACGACGAGGAGAAGCACAGTCTATAACAGCGTATCAAATGTTGCTTCCAAATGTTGGGCTGCTCAGATGTGTACTCTTTTGTCTTCTACAGAAGGACAATAAAAATACAATTACCAGATGTGACTTGTTTCCCTTTTACTGTACAGCTTGGTAGAGAAAATAAATATAATCAAATTAAGATACAGTACAGGCTTTCTTTTAATATATATACTGCATAGATATACATGTTCCGTATAAACAGCATCTGTTACAACCTTACAAAAATGAAGTATCCGCACATTGTGCCCCTCACCCACATTAAAATAAATATGCTTTAAATAAAGCAAAAACAGCTCAAAGAAAATGCCCAGAGGACTGGAATAAAACAATGACCTCTTAAAAACTATTAATCACAACTCCCCTATCCCTTTCCACATAAATTAAAATAGATTGCAGTTTTAAGGATCCTAAGTCATTTTGATACCTGCTCAAAAGGGATATAAACTAAGTAATTTACAGATTCTGATCAGTTTAATCTAGTTTTCTCATCTACAATAAATTAAAATAACTTAGATCTTTACAACTATTTTGTAGGAAAACGTATGCTGCACAAAACCCAATAGTGAGTAGTTTTTCTGCAATTTCCACTTGGCCACCAGTTTTAAAAGTGAAACAAGCAACCGAGCCCACATCTGGACTGAACTTGCACTACAACTTTCCGTGGCTCTCTGTTTCATAAAAACACTCCTCGTTGACCACTGAGGTTAAACTCTGGACACTGAACTCTCGCTGGAGAACAGAACTGAGATCAAGGTTGGCATTTTCAGACTGACTGTCAAGGGACTGATGACGAATCTGTGCCTTCAGCAAAGTTCCCCTGTCCCGTTTGGTGCTGTTTGCTTTCCGTTTAATGGCGCAGAAGTGCCCCCGCACTAGTTTGGGCTGCTCCCCCTTGGGCCGGCTCTCTGTGTCAGGCTGCTGTTCGGCTGGCTTGGCATCAGGGGCATCAGAGATTCGCAGTCTCTGGAACTGAATTTCAATGTCTTTGGTAGGGCTGCCCTGTTTGAGAGTCTGATGGTAGTCATCCTCGTCGTCGCTCAAAATGTCACTCTCTTTGATCAGACTGTCTGACAGGTCAGCCAAGCCCAGCTGGGGCTGCTGCAGGGAGTCCTGCCTGCTCCCACCCTGGGGGCAGCCGCTGCTCTGCGTGCTGCTCAAGCTGCACTCGTCCGAGTCCAGGGAGCTGCTGCCCTTGCAGGGCTCACCGGGCCACTCGCTGCTGGAGGAATTCTTGAGGACTTTTAAGGACCTGGAGGAAGCTGCAATGAGAAAAATGCATTTCCCCTTGTGATCGAGAAACAGACTCCACGATGCCTAACTTTTGCAATGTGCGTTATCAGATGTAACATCTTAATTACTTAAGATTTCATCATCTCACTTTTGTTACGAACTATCCTGAGGCTTGGGGAAAAAAAAACTCGCAGACCCCGCAAGTGTGGAAATTTTTTATTTAGGTTTATTTGAAATTTGTGTTGGATGATTTGGAGTTCCTAGATGACCTATTACTAGAGCTTGATTGTTTAGATAGAAAAACAAGCTATAAATGATTACAAAGGCTAGGATTCTTAGTCATAAAATCTAGGTCCCTTTCTTTATCACTAAAGTACTTTGAAATTGGACAACGGAGATTATAGTGTATTTCCACGCCTACATTCTCACCTTGTTTATTTCCTTTGATGCTCCAATAAAGGTAGAAAAATGGCCTTCATCACTCATAAAAACTCTCTCCTGAAATTTCTAGCCAATTTTCAGAGATTTAATAGGAATAATTTAATCATTTGTATCTAATTCTTTTCTCTTGGGTGGAAGGGAAAAGGGGAGCTCTCAGCTGTGACTGTGTGTGTGTGTGTGTGTGTGTGTGTGTGTGTGTGTGTAACACTGTTTTGAGGCTATAGCTTCTTTTGGCAATAGAGAAAAAAACAGAAAATACACAGTAAATTTGAAAAGGTCACACTGAGCAATAAAGAGAAAAGAAATAATTTGAAAGACTACAAAGAAGACCAAAGATATTAACGAATCAGTTAACAGAAAGAGGGTTTAAACTGAAATTTTTAAAGCAAGCAGAAAGTTTTTAAAAAGCACGATTTGGAGTGTTGCCTTGCTGACTTCACTGGGTAAGAATGAATATAAGGTTTCTGGATCTTAATGCTTCAAGTATTGGCTTCCTAGATGCCCTGAGCTGTTCTGAGCACTGGGAGTGCTGCAGTAAGTAAGCTAAGCCCCGGAAGTCCTGCACATCTCCATGAAGAAAGAGGACAGTAAAGAGACTATGTCAGCTGGTGGTTACAGGAGGACCTGGGGTTGGGGATGGTTATAGTTTATACAAGGTGTAGGAGCAAGAAACATTTTATGTTTTGTTTTTTTGGTTTTGGGGTTTTTTTGAGAGAGAGAGAGACAGGGCACAAACAGGGGGAGCGGCAGAGGGAGAGGGAAAAGCAGACTCCCTGTAGAGCAGGGAGCCCAGTGCAGGGCTCAATCCCAGGACCCAGGGATCACAGCCCAAGCTGAAGGTGGACACTTAACCAAATGAGCCACTGAGGTTTCCCTTAAGTTTCCTAAAAGGAAATAAAACTGCAACCAGGTTCACACACCACTCTGTATCCGAGTGTCTGGTTCAGGGCTTACAGAGCTCCCCCCGGTACTTTACAAAGTGATGGCTCACTGCTGTATTACAAGCACATCTGTCCTTACAGAGAAACTCATGATTTCCTGAATAAACAAAAAGTTCTCACCTAACTTGGCTGAAACAGGAACTCGGTTCTTAAGGGGTACCAGGCGGTCCTTACAGGTCTTCTCCAGGGGTAGTTCACACTTGATGTGACGCCTGAAGTTTTCCCTCAGAATAGATCGAATCACCTTGACAATGTTGGTTTTGCTTTCACTGTCACTGGTGAGGGGGGAAGAGAAAACAGCAGTCATGTCCCGTGTCATCGTGCTTCCTGTCCACACCCCCAGGTCCTTATGTGTCCTATTACTGCTCTCAGGACAGACAGCGAGCCACCCCGCCTCTGTGTGTCTTGGTCCCCTCACTTACAAAAGGAGAAGTGACTGTTTTTGAAGCGCCTTTGAGCACTAAGATTTGGATATGTATTTAATCAATGTATTCTACTACCAACACAGTTGCCATTTTGGGGGAGGCTGGGTGTGATCCTGAAGTCATCAAAATTCAAGAGAACACTAAAAATAAACTTCCCATTTTTAAGAGAGTGTAATTCTATCCTTTTCCCATGGGCTCTAATTTTTGAACGTCAGTAATACCTGCAGCACAGCTGGAAGATGGTTTCTGGCCGTCCTTCTATTTCTGACTTTGTATGGATCAGTTCCCATACAGAATTATTTTCTGTCCCTGTGTAAAAGCAACCAAGGGTTTACAATTTTTGTCAAAGATGCCAAGTTCAAAACAAGTCAAATATTCTGGTCCTGAGTCTCATCATTTTCTTCTGCACCTCCTTCTGTGTGTGACTTTCACAAATCATTATCAAAAGTTAAACACTTTTTAGTTACTTTTTACACTTCCTGGTAATTTTCCATCCATCTCAGTGTGCTTTCTCCCTAGCCCTGGATTCCATCTCTCTGTGAAAGAGGGTAAATGGACCCTCTCTGTCAACCCCATTCCATTCATTGTATTCTTTGGAAGGAATAGTAGGATGTGCTCAAGTACTGGAGGTAAAACAGACCAGCCTAAGTCAGTCCTGTTTTAGGAAATGTAAGCACTTCAAAAATTAACAAAAATTAAACAGGGACCCAGAGCATCACTGCATGCCTTAGACTGTTGCTTCTTTCCGTCACTAGATGCATCATCACCAGAACATGGTTACTCTAGAAGGACCTCTGAACATTTTCCAAGGTTGAAGTTTTGTTTTCTAATATCACATATAATACTGTTTAATCATAAGGAATTTTCTGGTCTATAAAATTTTTTTTAATTTAAATTTGTGGTCATTTCTTTAACAAATTTTAGGGTATCAAGGATATTGGGGAAAAAATGTTTAAAACCATTGATAGAGAAAATAAGGCAATAATGAAGAGAGAGATTTTGCAAAGAAAGGCCAAATCTGTCTTTTACTCTCTCCCAAAGCTGTTAAAAAAAAAAAAATCAAAACAACCTCCCTTTGTCCTTACTTTCTCTGCCTATAAGACTCAAAAATTATCCCCAAGGTTCTTTCCTAGTTTTTCATTCCACAATGCAAGTAAGTCCCATTAAAATGCTTTTTCGAGGGGCGCCTGGGTGGCTCAGTTGGTTAAGCAACCGCCTTCGGCTCAGGTCTTGATCCCAGAGACCTGGGATCGAGTCCCACATCGGGCTCCCTGCTCAGCGGAAAGCCTGCTTCTCCCTCTCTCACTCCCCCTACTTGTGTTCCCTCTCTAGCTGTCTTTCTCTCTGTCAAATAAATAACATCTTTAAAAAAAAAAAGTTTTAAAATGCTTTTTCAAGAGGATGCCTGGGTGGCTCAGTTGGTTAAGTGTCTGCCTCAGGTCATGATCCTATGGTCCTGGGATTGAGTCCAGCATCAGACTCCTTGCTCTGTGAGAAGCCCACTTCTTGCTCTGACTGCCACTCCCCCTGCTTGTGCTCTGACAAATAAATGAAATCTTTAGGAGGGGAAGTGAGGCTTCTTCCTGGCATCATACCACACAAAACAATTACCTGCTGTATTCCCCAGTCTGACTTGAAGTGCGGATATGGGGATCAACCAGCGAAATTTAAATGGGTCCAAGTCAGCAGAGCCGTGTGCAGGCCGGGAATTTGAGGGCTGTAACAGGAAAGCCCCCCCCCCAAGGAAAGTGTTAGAGCAAGCTCTCACCCAGAGAGGAGACATGCATGGAACGGAAACGTGAAGTTCTCCCTGTGTGCGATGCTCCTTACAGCTCTGTGAGTGGTCAGGGTGCAGGTATGCTCCCAGTTCTCAGATCAGACTGGGGGGAGGGTTGGGGGGAGAACAGCACAGCCGTGGTCTGGGGAGCACATATGGCTAGACACCAAGCAAGAATGACAACCAAGCCATCTGTGTCCTCATTACCTCTGAACAGGAATAACTGATGGCTTATGGTATCCACAGCTAAGCTTTTTTTCTTTTCCTTCTTTCCTTCCTTCCTCCCTCCCTCCCTTCTTTTCTGAACTAAGGTAAAAGTCATTTGAAAACAAACCAAAGTAATATAGTCTCATATATGGAGCAAACATGGGCCATTTTCAGGGATATGGAAGCTGATCTTCTGTGTAGGCCCCAGCACAGGTATTTGTCTATATCTTCTTTTAAAACAGACATTGTTTGTGGGGAGAATAAGAAATAGCCTGAGGATCTGGTTTGGTTAGTCACCCCAGGAATAAGGCCCATTATTCCAGTGAGACCGTAGAGCTGAGCAGGCTTCTCAGATCAACACTGACAGAAGGACAGAGCCATGAAGAGGTAGCTTTCATTAAATGTACTTTTTGTCTTACCAATTTCTTTTTCAGTTTGCAGTTTTCTTTATAAACCAATATGACAGCTCTCTTAAAAACTAAAGGAGAAAAAGAAAAAGAAAAAGAAAGGTCTTTCATTATTTTGTACAGACTTTCTTCCAAGGTTGAACTAAGGCTTAGAATGTTTTAATAGAACTAAGCCCTTTAAACTTATGAAGCTCCAAGGTCCCCCTATACCAGCACAGGAGGGAATAAATGGTCCTGTCCCTCTGATCATATTGCCAATGATGCAGAAATACCTACTTATTTAAAAGCAATCATCTGAAGATCTTGGTGATTTTAAAAAATCCTTGTTTTGTTTTATTGAAATCTGAGAACATGGTGTTCATCTCAGTGAGAATACACTGCCTATAACCGGTCTCAGTGAGAATTAAGACATTCTGAAATGCAGCAAACAATTAAGATAGCAGGTTTCAAAATAGCCTCAGGATATCTGTTCCTGTAACACTTGGCCAGAACCACTAAGCCGAGCAGAAGGGAGAACAAGATAATGAGTATGCAGAGCGACAGCATTTTAAATAGTTGGAGGCTGGCTCTGTTAAGTCAGAAGCCATTCTAACTTCTTCTAAAAATCAGGAGTTAGCTGGACTGGTGGGTCTAGAACGATCTTCATTTTCACCAGCCTTTTTTTAAGTTTACACCCTTTCAAAATGGGATACTAACCAAACACTGTGAGTTCAAGGTCCTTTCTGGTTTTTCCTAGAGACAGAAATGGATTCAACCAGGAAACTGCAGAGTGCATCAGAAGCTCCCCCATGGAAAGTTCTGTTACCTGTATCATAAAAACAGGAGAAGAAGACATAGTTGTCTCATGTTGGACAGTGAATCCCATATGTATATGGATACATTCAATGTTATTTTTATGGTCCCCATAATCATAGGGCCTTTAAATAGTATAGGTCTTGAAAATGTGAGTAAAGCATCAAACTTTGAATAATAACATAAACAGAAAGGCCTTTTGGTTAATGCACACATTATATGTAAATGAACACTGAGGTCCATCCAAGTGTCTTCATGAATATGGACCTCAGGCTCTAGCACATTGACCACCCCAATCCATAAACTATAGGCCTGCAAAGAAAAAAGGACCAATACTGAAACTAACAAAAAATTAAACTCCAGTTGTTTTCTGTTCTTGCCCTTCTTTACTGAAACTACATTTTCTTATATGTTGACTTTAAAAGCTCAACAGATATTTAGTAATCAAGCAGAAAAGAAAAATAAAGAAATTGTCAAATTCCACTTCAACCACTTCTATAAGTAAAGAGGTAGTCATCAATGTTAGATATCAGGTTCTCTCTACCTGCTGGCTCCCAGTTCCCCCCGTCAGCTTGAGTTCTCCATGTATGAGCCCACCTCTGGGACAAGTCTTACCTCATGTCCCGTGGAAATGGAGGAAGAGGTAGGGATATAAACTTAGTGATACTGCTGGTTTCTTTTGTACAATATTAAGGTGACATAAGGTTACAGTCTTAAACCAGTATAATGAATTTTATGTTCCATTTATATTTAAATGGTATGGCTTATTGCAAGCACTAAGATAAAAAAATAAAATAAAATAGGCATGTTCTCCTCTAGGAGAGCCCGAACAGCATGGCCTAGCTTGGAGATCACCTATAGGCGCAGTGAACAAATGCATTTAAGCTTCCCAGAATCCAGAAGACCCACTGACCTCCTTCTCCGGTCCACTCTGCTCTGCCACTAACTGGTCAAACACAGTCCCATAATCCTCATAGATCTTTTGCATCTCATTGATGTGGCTTGCTACTTTTTCCATTGCCTTTAGTGCTTCTGAAAAATATGAAATCATTTTTATAAATTTTAAGTCTTACCAAAAGCAGTAATGAAAAAGCTCAATTCAAGCCAGGATTCAAGACCGGTTCTTACTAACAGAAGCACGACTCAGGTGTGGCTCATGCAGCCCACTGGAACCCAGTCATTGTAACGAACAGTAGAATGACCTCCCACCTCCAGTTCTCTTTGAAATGAGGCAAACTACAGGTAAAAAATATCACTAGTAAAAACAGCTCACGCTGATGGAGCATATTCTATTCGGCAGGTACCATATAACAGGTGGTTTATGTTAATCATCTCATTTCATCCCCATGTAACTCAATGATTATAATCAACCCCACTTCACAGATGAGGAAACTGAGGTGCAGAGGGGTAAGTATTTTGCCGGACTTCTAAAGAGAGAAATAAGGAGTAGAGACAAAATCGAAACCCAAGACTGACTGGCTATCAGATACCTCCCCATAAATTCTGACTCTCCTCCCAGACCAATGACTGGAATTGTGAACTGCCTCGGTTTGTTAGCAAGAACTTACTCATCTCTCTGCAAATGCCTGTAACGACCAGAGCAACTGTTTGCATTTATACACGGTGCTTATTTTTAATTTTCCACTTGGGCATTTGAGGGGCAAAATGATTTTGTCAAAATCAAAAGGCAAAATTTCAGGTTACCTATAAATTTAGCATTTTTCATATTTTGTTCTCCTGATTCAGTATTTTAATTCAGGTTGGAGGGAAGTCTGGAAGGCAACTTTTAACATTTAAACCTATTCAAGCATCATTTTGGTGAAAACGGATCTTTTCACATTATTTGAATACTAATCATAATTTGTATCATTTACTTGTAGAATTTAATCTCCATGTTAAAAAAAAAAATTTGTGTTTGTTACTTATGATACAAAAGTATGCTTGTCATAGAAAAAGAGCCAGGTTAATTGCCACTCTTTTCAGTGTTTATTATTCAGTACTAATATTTACTAATACACTTGTTACTCTACCCAAGTATTTTATTACAGGTAGACCACCTAGTTTTCAAATGCAGAGAACAAATCATATTTCTCTCTGATGCAAACACAGCATTCCTTTAAGGGATACCCTACTTACTATCAAACTGAGGGGGTTTGTGTGTTCGTCAAATCGTATCTTAGGCTACTAATTTCTGAGGTTGCAAAGACAATGCATCAGCATCCACTGTTTAAGCAGAGCCTGTCACTGGGAGCTGGTTGTGGAGCTGGGCTCTGCTCTGAAATCCCCACAAGGGGGAGCCTCATCCAACCATGTGACCAGCAGTGCTGGGCAGCAGGCAACACAGAACCTCCCAAGCTTGCAGGAGAATAAGCCCGCCCCATTTTCAGTTCCAGCAGCGCTGTTCTGCTAAACAAGAGACCCAAAGTAACGGATTTCGTCTCTCTGAGCTCAAATACCTTCTTTGAAAAATGAAAACGGAATCATCCCTCCAGAGGGGTTTGGGGCTCCTCTGATGACATAATTTTTGCCCAAGTATTCTGTCCATGAAAGAAATGGCCATATACCTCACTATTTTCAGACACTAAAATTATATCTAAGCTTCAGAACTGCAGCACTGAGGCAAGTCTGAGAATGTGAAATGAAGCAGGGAAGAGAAGTGGGGCCTCACAGGCTCAGGGGGTGGCGGCAGTCACAAGCCATCTGCACCGGTTTTCTTACCTGTCAGGTGGTAGTGCTCCTCGCTCTCGTGGTCCGTCAGTGACACGAGCTCCTTGAGCAGCAGAGGGTACTTGAGCACCCTCTGAACCGGCTTGATGAGGTAGGACTCGAGGGTGGAGGAATGCTGCTTGGTGGGATTCCGAGCATCCAGAAAAGTCTTGAAGGCTTTATCAGTTTTAGCTACAAGCAGGGGGATAAAAACCCTTAGGAGAGCACAGCAGGATAAATTAAACCCTATTTCATTTAGTTTTTACTGGAGTCCAAGACTATCCACTTCTACAGCTCTCCTAATGCCATTCTTTATAAAAATTCAAATGCTGCAGTGGGTCAGACACCCAGCTGTCAACATGGATTCAGCATCACAGCTCAGAGGCAAATCCCATGAGAAAAAGGGAGCAGTCTAAATAGCACAGTCTGGGGGCACCTGGGTGGCTCAGCTGGTTAAGCGGCTGCCTTCAGCTCAGATCATGATCCCAGAGTCCTGGGATCAAGCCCACGTCAGGCTCCCTGCTCATCGGAGAGCCTGCTTCTCCTTCTCCCCCCCGCCTGCTGCTCTGCCTACTTGCTCTCTCTAATAAATACAATCTTTTTAAAAAATAAATAATACATAGTACAGTCTGTATACCAAAGAGGAATATAGTAATGCCTGACTTTCAAGGCATATGCACACACAAACCCATGAGACTATTAGAGGTGCCTAAAAAGTGAGTTTCAACCAATTCATAAAGCCACAAAACAGTATCATCCAGCCCCTACACCTACCCTGCAAAAGAATCATTAGAGCAAAATAAAACTAGTAAATTTTCCCCACCATCCTCCCACTGATTTTTACTTATTCTATACACTCGGGGCGATCATGTTTTCTTTTAAAATAAATTGACAAGCACTGCAGCCTTCACTTCCACAGCCATGAGCCGTCTATGCCACCGGATGTGACCTTCAGACCACTGAGGGCAGGGAAAGCTACCTGCGTCCAGTGTCTGACATGATGAAGGGGACACATGGGAACCCAACCCCATTCAGTTTTGAAAGTGCCAGTGGAGGTACCAGTTGCTGCTTTGGATTCCACCTGTTGACACTGGTTGACCACCTGTTTGGAATTCAGCCAATGTGAATGAAATTACACCCTTACTTGGGGTTTTGTCACAAAGGGAAAAATCTACAACACTTCCAGGAGATGTGGTACCATTTTGAATGTGACCACCAAAGTGGGTGGTGAGATGCTCCTTCAGAACTGGGCAAAGCACTGGTGTACTTTAAGGCTCCTGTCACTAAGAAGCTGTCCCTAGAGAAAATGCCCACAGGAGTCAAATCTCTGTTTAAGCAAGGAGGACAGATCTGGGCTGGCGTGCTCACTTGAGGGACTTGAGGGCGCCATTTCTTAACCTTGAGCCTGTTCTTCTATGGTACTGTGAAGGGCCAGATTTATACCAAACGGCAGAGTCACCTCAGTGGAAGCGGCTAAACGCTCTGAGGCTCGGGATGAACGCCCTCCGTGATACTGTGGAGAGACTACTGCCTGGTTCTGAGAAACACTCCGGGGCAACCTGCAGCTCTCCCGCAGTGGCACCCAGGAGCGCAGCACCACAGAGGAGGGGCCTCGGAGCGCAGCCTGGCTGCTACCGCCCCGTTGCTGGAACGGAAAAAGCTGACGTACAGACCTCTCCCCACACACTGGCCACTGTCACAGGAAAGGGCCCGGTCCCCTGGCTTCCAGAGTGCAGGCAAACCACAAGGGAGAGAACGTGCAAGGCCCTCTTGTCATTCTAAAGAAGGTATTCAAATCCCAGGGGAAGTCGTTTTTTATCCCAGAAATGTATGACATCATCCCAGGGGCGGCTTCGGCAGGCTCAGGCCCTGTTCCCGTTCCCCGTGAGAGAAGGAGAGAACAGGGGCGGCCTGGTGACCTCCTCGGGAGATGGTTCGGGCGAGCAGAAAGGCCACCACCTTCCGGTCTGCGGGCACACACCCCCACCCCGCCTATCCCCGCCACCGGAAATCGGAATGCGGAAGAATGGGCCAGAAAAGCTTCTGAGAGAGCCAGGTGGGAAATTTTCATATGGGTGCGTGGCCGCGGAAAGCAGCCTCAAGTGAAGCAGCGTTCCTGGTGAGCCACACGGTAACTGACAGTGGGGGTGGCACAAGGGCACGGCTGTCATTGGATCCTCGACTACACCGCCCAGGCTGGCTGACTGGCCCAGGACTGAAAGCCCAGGTGCTCCACGCGGCCGCTGCGCACCTGCTGCCCTCCCGCTGCGCATGCGCGGCCCTTCCCACCCAGAGCCCGGTGCGCTGTGGGCACTGACGGAAGCAGGGTGAGCTCCATCCAAGGGGTCTACTTGGGCTTCCAGAAAGGGAGAGGCTTCAGTTAAAGCCAATGAAAGAAGGTAAAAACGTGGGGAGAGGAAGGGTGCTTCAGGGACAGGATGTGGGCTATTAACTGTTATTTGCCTGGTTCCATCAAAAAGGCTTCATGGGTGTGGGGATGGCGCCCAGAGGGGTTCCTCCAGCCTAAGATGGCTAATGAGAAAAGAAGAAAACAGCACACATTCTTTCCTATCCCCATCAAGCAGCTTATGGCTCCCAGTTTGGGGACCAAGGAAGTTTGGCAAAAAAAAAAAAAAAAAAAAAAAAAAAAAAAAAAAAAAAAAAAAAAAAAAAAAAAAAAAAAAAAAAAGAAGAAGAAAGAAAAGAAAAAGAAAAAGAAAAAAAGAATCCAGAGGTAATTTAACAGCAGAGTGACACATGGCAGAGAAACACTGCTGCTCTTAGGACACATGTTGTTACCAAGAAATTGAAATAAATCAAGAATTTTTTCCTCTAATGTCTGTCAATTTAAAGGTCAAGAACGAAGCATGATCCATTAAAACTGCAGTTATTTCTGCTTATTAAATGCAAATTGACTCTGTTAACTTCAAAAAAAAGCACAACTATAAAGGTATGAGCAACTTACCTCGCTCTAGAACCTTCTGTACTTTAATATGATTAGCACAGAATCCACTATAGAGTTTAAAATGGTCCGCATAATAAAGGAAAGAGCCTCCAAGGGAAAACAGCAGTTTCTAGAAGGGGAGGGAAAAGTCACATTGGACATGGTTTAATCAGTGTCTTCTGGCTCTGACATGGCATCTGACTACTTTGCTGCAACCACGGCACCTGTCTCGCAGATACCTGAGCATTAATGCCTCAGAGAAACCACCAAATGAAATAAACCTAAGACTACCCATTTTCACGGCAGACAGAATGGCCTGGCATTTCCGTAGCAGATCTTTAGTTTGATTGAAAGCTTTCTGGCAGCAGAGCCTACTGACACCACTGGCAAAGGACAAGAAAGTTCTACAAAAATACATCTGACAAAGTGGGATATGAATGATCTGGAAGGATCACCAATCAAGCCACCTCTGCATTACTTGGGACAGATGCTTTTGTCTGTTTCCTGCCCTGTCCCCCTTCTACTGTCTTGTACCTTTCCTTCCCTGGACGGGCTCCTCACTACTAACTGATGCTCACATTGGAGACAGGGCTAGATCGAAGAACCGCTGACCTGTGCTTTTCATCCCAGCATCATGTGACCATGAAGATGTGAGATTAGATGCAGGGTAGGTGCTCCTGCTTCAAGCAAACTCCCTACATATCGTTCAGTAGATCTGGCTAAACAGTATGGTGGACATACTCAGCCACCAGGCAGACTCTACATAAGTTGTGCTACCCAGACTTCTGACTACCAGAACCACTCAAGATGAAAACGAGGCCTGCTTTTATCCCTTACCAGAGGAAAACACCACAATGAAAGCACTAAGTTTACCTTTTCAATGGGCAGGGGACAGCAATTTCTTTTTCAAGGGAGAGTTCTGCATGCTACCCATTTATTTTTGCTTTAAACCAAAGTCCAAAATACTTACTCTGAACTGTGAGGGAGTCTCAAGACTGCTGAAGTCTGAGGATGCTGAAATCCCATCCTCCAGAGTTTCCAGAAATACCTTTTGAAATTCAAGCATCTCTGGCAGACTTCCAAAAAGTGACTCCATCTATATGAAGGTGGGGATCAGAAAGAGGGTATCAGCAATGAAGACCCAGAGACCACTAACACCCAGAGACACAGGCAAACCCCAGCTTGTTGACCAAGAAGGAGACAGAAGGGAGTCCTCCAAAGAAGACAGCATATTCACTCCATGACCTAGTTTATACACAGAGTTTTTACAACTCTGGTTCTAGTAATTCTAAAATCGCCTTATAAATGGATGTAACACTTTCAGGGTTCAAACTGGCAAAAAATGGAAGTCAGTAGAAAAGAACTCATGACTGAGATTTAACAAGTCATGAAATAAAGAGTAACCGTTGGCCACACCTTCTTCTATAAAAAGGACACGAACTGTCCTGCATGGGTAAACTCCTGCCACTGAGCCTCACATGGCACAGGCTACATAAATGGCTTTGGAGGAGGCCATACCTAGGTCCCTCTGATGACCCTTTAGTCCTGGACCTCCTATTCTTTGGGGACCTCCAGGAGGTCCACTAATGGGCAAACAGACTAACCTATGTGTCAGAGGACAAGGGGAAGGGTCTGATTACCTCATCTTGGGTGAGAAAGGTCTCATTTTGAAGTGGCTCCAAGTATAATTCAAAGAGGCAGCTCAGATCCTGAAAGATGGAAGAAAAGAATCTTTACCACACTTGTCTCCAAAATACCCAAGAGTTTCCAAAAACACTGACCACAGCTCCAGACTCCCACCGGGAATGATGGATTTCAAGTCTTGTTGAAATTCACGACCCTAATGGTAGTTACTAGTATTTCTGACCTAATACACAGAGACTAACAGCACAGTGCACTCAGCAGCTAGAGCCCCAATCCTGCTTGGTTAGACAGCCTGGTGAGGGAGCCAGGCTCTGCCCATGACCGAATGCCGCATCTTTCCTCTCCCTGTAGAGAAGGTGAGTTCCAGCGAGGCACTTCAGGCGGGCATGACCACAGCGGCCAGCTCAGCCCACCTCCTCCTCTGTCTCAGGGAGCATGGTGACAGCCCCACCATGGAGCTGAGAGGGATGGGACAAGATTTGGGAAGCTCTTCAACTTTGGGGTTGATGCATTAGCAGAATTTCAAACTCCCCATATTCAAATGCAAGAAAAAAATTTTCCAAAGATTAAGTGTAGTCATGATGTGTACAATCCAGGCCATGTTTGAGTCCCCAGTAAACGGGGCTTCAGCAGTACAGAACAGTGGGAGTGGACAGTGTTTATACAACTCTTTACATAAAGGCTTTATTTAATAATTTGAAGCCAAGACCAAGATACAATTTTGTAATAGGAAAGGCTTTCTTTTTTAAAATTTCATTTATTCTAAAGAATTCTGAGGATGAAAATGCTAGAAGTGATTGATTACAAAGTCCATTACTTTGCTGCCACATTTTACAGTGGAGAAATCTAGATCTGAAAAGCTCTGTCAGAGCCCAAAGCCTCCAGAACCATACGGCACAGGTCTTGGGAGCAAGTGGACAGGCCTGTGATGTCATTTCCTATGTCATAATAAAAAGCTCCCTGGTCTTCCCTCCCTCACCATCTTCCACAGTGACTGCTTCGGAGCAGGGAGATGTGAGGAGTTACGGAACTGTACCTCTGCAAACACACCAATGCTGAAAATTCCAAGTTGCATGCAGGGACCAAGGTTAGGTGAACAAGAAGTAAAATCCCATGTTAAATGTCAGCCACAAAAAGAAATGACAAAATAAAAACAGTGTGTGTGTGAATCACAAGAGGCACCCGGTGCTGGTTATTTGGTCAGAGACAGTGACAGGCTGCCCTCCTTCCTCGTGCCGGCTGGGGCTGCCCAGGAGGACTTACACACCACGAGCTGAGGGGAGGGGGAGGCACTGAGCACGGAGCCAGCCAGCTGCAACCCCTACGAAAACAAAGTGCAGGTTTGCTTGCAGAGCCAAGGGTCCTTTCGGTCCAGCTCACCCAGAACACCCATGTCAGTCCTCTGCCAGCATCTCAGCGAAACAACCCCTCACCCCCACCCCTGTTGCAGTGTGACCGAGCAGGAAAATAGAGGGACATCAACAGCAGCAATAGAGACTCTGAATTCCACCCTCGCTTCTGTGGGTGAAAGCTCGTGAGGGTCTCTGAAGCCTCAAACGG
Organism: Spilogale gracilis; assembly: GCA_004023965.1. Lineage (NCBI taxonomy): Eukaryota > Metazoa > Chordata > Mammalia > Carnivora > Mephitidae > Spilogale > Spilogale gracilis. The sequence continues at coordinate 71,390 of PITA01000603.1, forward strand.
CCCAGCGAACTGTCAGAACCCAGGGCTGAGCTCCCCGGCATTCTTGTCCTCTCCCCACGTGAGATCCTGGGCACAACATAATAGGATATGAAAGCAAACTGTCAACTCTCAGCTTCTTTCTCTGCATGGGACCAAAAGGAGGAGTTCCTGGTCGTTCTACCTGTGAGTAGGCCTGTAAATTCCAGAAAAAACGACAGTACCACTGACAAAAGGGTAAGCTCCTATCTGTCCCATGGAGGAGGAAAGTGACAGCCGTGTGCTGCACGCTGGAACACGGGCATGCCCATCTCAGGGGAGTGCAGGGGACCACCCCAGGCCGCGCTGCCACCCGAGGCAGGGCCTGGCGGGACTCACAGCCACTGTCCTCAGCCACGCTGCTTGCACAAATACGGACAGTGAAAGAACCCTGTCTTCCCAGGCTCCAGTGTCCTTCAGAAACTGTTTCTCAAACTACTGACTGGGGTCCTCAGAAAAATAAATGATTTCCCGGGGCACCTGGGTGGCTCAGTTAGTTAAATGGCTGCCTTCAGCTCAGGTCATCATCCCGGAGACCCAGGATCGAGCCCCACATCGGGCTCCCTGCTTGGCGGCGGGAAGCCTGCTTCTCCCTCTCTCACTCCCCTTGCTTGTGTTCCCTCTCTCACTGTGTTTCTGTCAAATAAATAAAATCTTAAAAAAAATAAAAAATAGGAACGCCTGGGTGGCTCAGTTGGTTAAGCCACTGCCTTCGGCTCAGGTCATGATCCTGGAGACCCGGGATCGAGTCCCACATCGGGCTCCCTGCTCGGCGGGAAGCCTGCTCCCTCTCTCACTCCCCCTGCTTGTGTTCCCTCTCTGGCTGTGTTTCTCTCTGTCAAATAAATAAAATCTAAAAAAAAAATAAAAATAAAAATAAAAAAATAAAAAAATAAAAAAATAAAAAATAAAAATAAAAAATAAATAAATGAATGATTTCCTCCGGTACTGAAGCCTCTCGGCACCTGCCCCTCAGTGCCAGGGTGGGAGCGGCCCTATGACGCCCGCTCCATCGCGACCGCCACTGGCAGGTCTGGGGGCCGCACCAACAGCGGCTTGTGAGCAAGTTGTTCCCTAGTTCCTCAGCCTCTGAAGTCATCTCCAGCCCTCTCCTGCTAAACCAGTACAGACTGCCTTCCCACAGACTGCACATGACAAACCAGAACATCTGTTTCCATAGCAAAAGCTACCTTGGTAACAAAAGGAGCCGAGCATCTAATTCTTCCAAGTCCTCTCAGCTCAGCAGCCCTCACACCCACCCTCCCGGGCAACAATCTGCCACTTCCAGGAGCAGGCGGCTCCATCAGGACTGCCAGGGTTCCGGGCAGATGCGACCCGGGGACCCCCGCCGACAGACAGCCGGCCACCCCGGGGCAGGGGGGGGTACCAAGCAGGGAAGAACACGTGGCACCTTCCGTTACCTTCACATAGGACTTCTCTGTGTCCATCAGCTCCTGGATGACTTTTCGGAGGCGATCTGCATCAGAAAGGTGGCGAGCCAGCGGCCGCGGAGGTGGGTCCCGAGTCGCCCTCGGCCCTTCCATGCCTTTGCTCTGCGTGTTGCTGAAACTCCTACACAGCACGGCGATCTGTTCCGCACTCTGAGAGGGGGAGACATGGGGAAAGTCATGAATGGGACGTGCCCTGTTATGACTGGCTTCCTACCGAGGACGCAGACAGCATTTATCTTTGCCCAGCACTCTCTGGGCAACCTCGCAGGGGCGAAAATCTAGGGCAAATGGTCTCATTCCTCTCAAATGAGTCTGGCTATCATTTCAGAAAACAGTAGTAAAGATAGGAGCTCACTGTTGACACATGATGCGTTTTTGTTGTCCTAATAGCTATGTGACAGATGGTTCTTTCATACTGAAACTAGCAAATAAGGCATAGGACTAGCTGTCAGTTTAAAAAACTTGAAGGTGCTCTAAAACCAAGTTGGTGCCTTTCTAAGAGCACAGTGAGGCGCCTCCAGAATGGCGTGGCACCACAAGGATTTTAGGGTGGCGTGGCCACAAGGCGCCTGCAGCTCTGCCCTCAAATCCAACTATGAGCTCTGCGCTCTCACACCAAGTAGCAAAATATGAGTCAAAAGATGCTGCACGTGCTGGGGATGGGCCTGAAGGCAGGGACCTCCCCTACCCTGCAGGGTGCAGAGGTATACTACCCCCTCCACCCCAGAAGGGCCCAGAGGGGAGCAGGTGATAACAGCAAAACCCAGTGAGTGCCAGAGAAGAAGGATGAACCAGCTTTGGGGGAACCTTCCTGATGATAGTGGGAATGCAATCATCCAGATGGAAGGACGAGGGGAGCGACTATCAGTCCCCCAGTCAGTGCAAGCTCCTACTTGGATTTAAGTCCAGTAATGAAAACTTCTCGAGGGGAGCCCATGTGTATGGTCCTGCCTGAGGCCGGTGGTTTGAAGTCTCAAATGTATCTCCTCCCATATGTTTCCACAGTGCCTGGTACACCATCAGAATACACGTGTGTCTTTTTACTTCTCTTCCTCCTTCTATCTCACCCCCATCCAAGCTCCAGCCCATCTTACCACCTGCCAGCATGTAAGCCTGGGTAGGGGCCTTTCCCTGGCACTGCCCTGAGTGCCCAGCCGATGCTCCACCCCCCACCCCTACCCCTGCACTGCCATTGTTCCAAGAGACAAAGCAGCATGCCCAGTACAAATGACTAACCACCATCCAGCTTTGGCAACTTTCTCTGCTAAAACTCTGCCTTCTTCAGTTGAACGCCTTCAGACCTGATCTCTAGCACTCTGGCTGGGGTAAAAAGCTGAACTTGGCAAAACCATCTCTCTTTTTTTTTTTTTTTTCCTGAAAAAGTTTTTTCTTTTTAATTGTCTTATGTTAGTCACCTAAAATACATCATTAGTTTTTGATGGAGTGTTCCAAGCTTCATTGTTTATGCACCACGCCCAGTGCTCCATGCAATCTGTGCCCTCCTTAATACCCACCACCAGGCTCACCAGTCCCCCCACCTTCCTTTCCTCTAAAACCCTCAGTTTGTTTCTCGGAGTCTGTAGTCTCTCATGCTTCGTCTCCCCCTCTGATTTCCCACTGTCTCTTAACACTCCATTCATTTTCTCGGGGACGTGTCAGAGCACGAACAGCTCACGCAAGCGTGCAGGTGGGCCACAGTGGCCTGACGCACACCTGTTATGAAAGCTGACACCTGCCAAAGGGAAGCGCCTGGGTGCAAACCCAGGACACTCCTGCCCTCCCTTCTTGCCTTCCCTTCTGCTCTACCTTCCACACTGATCTTCTGGTTAATCTTTTAATTCACTGGGTCTCAACTCAGGGCCTCCTCTGTCTCCAGAAAGGCCCTGCATGAGGAGACAGTACCCCTGCCAAGGTAATTAAAAAAAAAAAAAAAAAAAAAACACCACCACCACCAAAGCACAGCCCAAGGCTCACTGGAAGCTAACCCAGGCTCATGTGGAACAAATCAAAGAGTAAGACTACACAAAGCAAGGAGCACCACTGTGTTGGGTGCAGGAGGCTTAAGGAAGAAGAGGGCTCTAACACCCTCCTGGAAAACACACGTGCTCCAAGGGAGAACCACAAAATGAGCCAGGACAATGGGGAATGAGCGCGGTAATACAGAGCCCAACTCAGGAAAGTGAAAGTGAGCCTCATCTCCTAGCCAGATGTCTGTGACCAGAACTCCCAGACTGAGAGGCTCTCAGAATATTATTTCTCTCTTGTTTACACATAAATCTTGGTGAAGAAGTTAGATCAACCACGTAGGCACTAAGCTGCCAACTAGACACAGACATATGTAATACAAAGTAATTTCCTTCTCACACAGTTCAAAGCATGTGTAAGTACTGATAATTCTTCTTTGATATATGCATTATCCACAGTCTTGTTCATTAACTGTGAACACAAGCGTATTTCTGGTAATGCCCGTCAGAAAACATTCATTCCGCGTAAACTTTCAAAAAATAAGAAAACGGATGTGGATCTTAAGGCACCAATCAAAACGTATCTTAATTTATCAAAATGTCTCACGTCATGTTTAAAACAACCAAATCTTATGATTCATTACTGAGGGAATTCCAACACTGTTCAGCCGTGCCCTGAAAGCCTAATGACAGCGAGGGAAAGCCAAACTCAACGGTGCAGCCAAAAGGTGGCTCTTCTCTCTTCTAGGACATGAGCACCGTAAAGGAGCACTAGGGAATACAACCAGACCACTCCAAACCCTGTGGTCCTCCCTTCCAGTGGCTCTTAAACCTGGCCACGCATTAAGTGGTTTCAGGAGCTTTAAAAAATAGCCACGGCTAGGCCGACTCACTCAGAATCCGCGGGGCCCAAGCTATGATTATTTTTTCTTTTTTTTCTTTTTTTTTTTTTGCTATGATTATTTTTTAAAAGCTCCCCAAGTGAGGCTGACGTGGGACCCACGTGAGAACTGCTGCTCCTCCTGGCAGTGCAGCGAGTAGCCTGTACTTGGGTTTCCCAGGAGCGATGCTGCCTTCAGCCTGAGGACCCGGTCCCCACGGTCTACAGTGAAGGACGGCCACGTGAAAGGTACGCGGCCTGAGCTCACGAGACAGAGGACAGAGACGGAATCATACCCCTGGCCCTAGTCCAGATCCAACCCACTACGGACTGAGCTAAAGAACCCCACATAATACTATCGAGACTCCTGAACGCACTTAATTTGAAAGCTCTATACTGATACTGGCACCACAAGCTCAGACAATATAATTTTGCAATTCTGAAAAATAACAGCTTCCAGGGCTATAGAATCTATATTAAGCTCACATATACTGCACCAAATAAGATCTGACAAAATGCACCATAAGTTAATGGCAGCTGGTGAGCTTCCAGCTTTGCCTTGCTGGGATGTCAAAAATCACACCTAACAATGCAGTGCTAAAATAACGAGATTTTAAAAAAAAGAAAGAAAAAGTATCTTGCCATTTTAGAAAATCAGAATTCATTTTAAGAACACTTCTGGTAAGATGAACTGGGAAAAGTGAATGTTCACGGAGATTTTGATAGCGAATGTATTTTTTCAGGTGCCACGATGAAGTGCTCAAAGGCAACAAAGTCCCCTTTCTCAGGCAGAGCAGTTTAGCTACTGTCTGGGGGAGGTGGTGACGATTAGTCAGGATCAGGAGGCAGGAACTCTAAAAGAAGGTTAACTCTAAAGGTGTTTTTACACCATGTCTGCAAGACTCGCCTGGGTGGTTACGTTTCAGTTTCTCTATTCGTAGTGACAGTCATCTGCACCAACTGTTGAAGGTAGAATTCTGGGGACGCCTGGGTGGCTCAACGATTAAGCAGCTGTCTTCGGCCCAGGTCATGATCCCAGGGTCCTGGGATCGACTCCCACATTGGGCTCCTTGCTGGACAAGAAGCCTGCTTCTCCCTCTCTCTGCTGCTACCCCTGCTTGTGTGCTCGTTCTCTCTCTCTCGCAAATAAATAAATAAAATCTTAAAAAAAAAAAAAAAAAAGAATTCTGGGTGTGTCTGACAAACAATTTCTAGTAATAGTGACTACTTTGGTTGGGCCATTTTCATACCTGAAACAGTGACGAGGGTGAGAAGCTCAGGCAAGGTGTGGAGGACCCGTGCTCTATCCTGGCTCTGCCCCCAGCCCTCCGCACGATCCTGGGTAAGGCTCCTTTCTGAGTTGACTCCCTTACTGCTGGCAGAGAAACAGCTTTACCTATCCCACCAAGTCAGCCCTTGAGCTGCCAACCATGTCCTGGAGAAAAGGGAACTTGCATTTGCTGAGTCCCTGCTGGATGCCAGACAGACACAGTGGGAAGGGGCCCTCCCCAAACTGCTGGCACACAATCCTTATTGGGACGGAGACAATATAGATGAGGGGGCAAGAGACAAGGGGCGGGGGACTGTGACAGCACAGTATCAGCTCCTGTCCAGCTCCCTGCAGGGTGCCCGCCCCTCCAGGATACCTCCTGGGCCTTGTGTCCTGTGGTTGCAGCTTCCTGGCCCCCGCTGGCCACCTCTGCGTGGGGGAACAGCTGCGGCTCCCACACATCTGCACACAACCTCCACATCTTTTAGGCTGATCCCTTGCACCGCGTCCCCCAAGCCCCATCGCAGGAATGCTGCTTCAAAAGCAACAGACAGATGTTTACGAGTCAGGGCTGGGGGCCCGTGCGGATCCAGAAGCCCAGCAGCATGTGCCCTGCAGGGGAAGAACGCGCGCACCATAGATGCACACCATGGCTTACGGTCTTCCAGTCCGTAAGCTCAGGGCTAAGCAGCATGGGCTCACTGCGGGCCTCGTTTTTTATAGGCAAGAGCAAAACAAGTATTTTCTTTGTGATTTCCTTTTAAAAATTAAATGAAGGGGCGCCTGGGTGGTGCAGTTGGTTAAGCGACTGCTTTTCGGCTCAGGTCATAATCCTGGGAGACCCGGGATCGAGCCCCATATCCGGCTTCCTGCTCAGCGGGAAGCCTGCTTCTCCCTCTCTCACTCCCCCTGCTTGTGTTCCTTCTCTGGCTATGTTTCTCTCTGTCAAATAAATAAAATCTTTAAAAAAAAAATTAAATGAAAAAACTATGCTGTAAGGAATAGCGGTGTCACTGACCAAAACAGGTTTTTAAGCTTGATCCCTGCTGGAAAATGATTTGATCTTATTTACAGATGAAGAACATCTCCCTGAAGCCCTGGGCATTAAGGTGCGTAAGTGCTCACACACACACACACACACACACACACACACACACACACACACACGTAACCATGAGAGGTGATGGATGTGTTCCTTAACCTGACCGTAATAACTACTGCCCAATGCTGTGTAGGGCAAATCATCAAGTCGTACACCTGAAAGGTAGTTTTATCAGCCATACCTTGATAAAAGTGGGGGAGAAAAGGGAGCTGAAAGTTACTTTTGGTTTTGGTGTTTTCAACATATGACTACGGAGGCCTTCTGCCCCCTTACACTAGGGCTGAACCATGCCTCTCCTCCAGGCGCCCCATCTTCCAGCAGCAGCAACACAGCCGGCGAGGCTCCAGCACCTCACCCCGGGGCCCCTCTGTATGAACAAATGCAGGGGCAGAGCCTGAGACGCCCCTTTCGACCTTGAGTCAGTGCAATGCTCTTTCACAGACAGGTGTCATGCCCCCTCCCTCCTGGTTTCAGATTAATAAAATCTGATCTCATGGGTCTAACAACTTTGACATTCACTCTGCTCTTATTTGGAGACATGGCTACCAAAGGCTTTTCAATTTTTCCCTAGGATTTGGGTCTTAAAAAAAAAAATCACAGTAGGGTAAGGACATTGCACTGTCCAGAACTGTCCTGAGGTTCCACAGCCACTTCAGGGAATACCAAGGCCCTCGGGAGCCCTGCGGCTCGGCAGCCAAGCGTGGCCCAGCTTTCCTGCCTCCATCTGCAGCCCAGTCATCATGGACGGACAGCAGGCACCATGGACTCCTCCATCAGAGGCATCTCTTTGTACCGCTTGGGTCCCAAATACTTCCAGCCTAAGAAAAGGGGCTGAAAAGCGCTGCATAATTTGGAGCTTTATTCCACAGGTAAATACTTAAGGTAAATGACAGCATTCGCAATGTGCGCTCCTCAGTCCCAGGTCAAGAGGAAACCGATGTTAACGTGGAGGGAAGATCCTTAACGGGCTTAGCTGACAGCAGACCTCACAGGAAAGATACCCTCTTCCTGCTTGGGTAACTGGTCCTATGACAACACAGGATCAGTTTGGGAGCTCCCTAGCTGCAGCCATGTCCTCATCTCCCTCTGCTGAGCCATCGCTGGGGACCAAGCTCCGGTATGGATCACGGTCACAGAGTATCATTATGCCAGTATACAAAACAGAAGAACTAGGCTTCTACTACTTCTGTTATCCCTAAAAAGAACGTTGAAAAAAATAAAAGATAAGCTTTAGACTCTGGGTAAATGTCCAGTTATCCTCAGGGATCGTCCAGCCCTGGGAAGGTGCGGGCTGCCCGCTGGGTTCTCATACTGTGCACTTCTCATCTGGAAGTTACCAGAGCCTGCAGGACTCGATAATCTGAGTGCAGCTAGGGTGTCAGCTGTCACATCCTAGCAAATTAGTTGTCAGAAAAGTTCCTCTTAGTTAAAAAAAAAAAAAAAAATTCTAAAAATTGTACAAAGGACTTTTCAATTTACTCTGCAGTACATTAAAGTCACTAACTTACAGAAAGACCTAATATTATCCCCAAATGGCCCCAGCAGTGGGAATCCAGAAGGAGCGCAAAGGGCTAAATGACTTCCCAGGAAGGCTAGCGAGCAGAAATAGGCTTCATCCCACAGGAAGCAAGGCTGCCCCCCTCACCCCCCCAGCACTCCATCCTGGGCCAGGGGCCAGGTCAGACTAGCCCCTTGGCCCCACCAAGGGCACACCTGCCCCCTGAGGGTTCTCAGGAGGGGAGGAGGGGGCACTGCTCAACACTTTGGCAGGGTGAGGTGGGGGTTAAAAAGCATTCAAGGTAATCAGTGAAATTCATATTTGGGGCACCACGTGTCTCAGTGAAACAATCCCTGGATGGAAAACTCTAGAGAAACAGGTGTTTAGATTTATCAAAATGGTACAAAAAGGGTAAGGAAACACTCATACTCTGTTCTCTAGACCAAAGGGTTCTATTTCCAAAAGCAGCAGGGGAACATAAACCGTAAAAGTGAACATGAACTGATGTCATGGGAGAGCCCTTATTTTATACTGAAACATAGAGATGAACCCAATAAAACAGGGCAGAGAAATGCACTGAGGTCACAGGACAGTTACCAGCGGCGGGACAGAAGCGTGGCTGAGCTGAGAAGGCCATGACTTACCGGGAAGGGCAGAAAGGAGGTGTGTGTTTTCTGTATCTCTACTGCACACGAACATGCATGCACAGATTTTCTAAAAGTGGAATGACATACATCACATATGCAATGTTAACCAAGATATTTTTATCCTTTGGCTCATTTGAATTTTCTCTTTTACAGTGGTTTAATTTTTAAGAATTTTTAATAAATGAACTACTTTTCCTGTCACCAAAAAAAAAAAATGATTTGAAGTTGAAAAGGCTCAAAGTGTTCTGTTTCTATGGACAGAGTGATGAACAGACTGACACAATTCCTCCGCTCATGGTGTTTGGTTGGGAAGACACGCTCTGAGCAGGTAACTCGTGATGATCGACGCCCAAAGTATGGACACAGAAGCGAGACCTGCCGGGGTGTGAGCTGTGAACGCAGACGACAGCACTCAAGGATAGAGAAGTCCTCTACACTAAGCCAAGTCCGGGGCTGGAGGGAGCCCGGGGTACTCTAGGACCTGGGGGCCAGAGAAGCCGTGGCCGGAGGGTCAGGCAGAGCAGGGGGATGGGCGGGAGACAGAGGCAGGGGCCCTGGCTTCAGGGGAGAGCAGGGGTGGGTGGTGGGGTGGGGGACCTGCCCCCTGTTAGATACACACCTGACAGAGGAGGCCAAGGTGAGTGCCATAGTTGCACGAAAGGCAGGGGAGGGTCCACCCCTAGCGGGGCAGCCCATCACCTGGGCCCTTTTTCATTACCCTGGTGTATGTGCAAAGCTCATGCCAAGGGCCTCGAAGCACGTCCTGGACCAAGATTCCTGAAACAACTACTCCTCCCCAGACAGGAGACTCATGCGTACAGGCTCTGGCCATGGCGGTTCCCCGCCATGTGGCCTTGACTGACGCCCCCAACTCACCCTCCCCGACTCCATGTGCTCATCTGGAAAGCGGGGATCAGGTTTTATAGGGTCCTTGCTCGAGTCAATGAGGTAAAACGTAAAAATACTTATCACTTATCACAGTACAAGAGATAGATAAAAGTCAACATTTGTACAGAGAGTTCAGCTTGCCAAGTTTTGCCATTTTTTTCAAAGTACAGAAGAAGAAATTTGCTCTGAATTCCCCGAAGGGTGGGCCAGAAAAATCCCACCTCACGATTCTGGCCTCTGTCACGCAGCCCCTCCTCCACGCCAGGCTCTGCCCTGGGTGCCGCGGATGGAACACTGCGCTAAGGTCACTATAAAGACCTTGCCCTCCTGTGAGAGTGTGGGGGAGGCCCGGGGGACACAGGGCATCTCAGACAAAGGTGGAGGGGCTCCGGGGAAACCAGTCTGGGGCGGGGCACATGGAGGGCACGGCCCAGGGGCTGCAGCTCCACAACGGGTGGAAGAGAAGCCAAGTTTGTGCAAACTCTCAAGGGAGGAAGGGCAGCAGCGTACTCAGGGGGCCCCTGTGTGCACCAACAGTAAAAACTCCGTGCTCAAGTGCACCCCCCCCAGGGCAGGCCAGGCCCTGGGGGGTGGTGCAAGAAGCACCCGCTGGAGGGTCTGGGGCTCCCAGGGAGGGGGCGGGGGATCCAGAGCCCCTGTGAACAGGGCCTGCTGCCTGCCGTCTGCTCGACGTCTTAACTGGAGCTGGGTCAGAACTCGGAAATAAATCTCAAGTGCGCGGGCAGCATATCTGCACCACGGGTACCTCCTTCACAGAAAAGACTGGGTGTTTCGAGATCACAGTTCACCCAAAACGGCTCATCCCATCTAACAGAGCCTGCACCGGGTCCCGTGTCTTTGCTTTCCCGTTTTTCACCCACAAAGCAAGCTGCAGCTCCCTTCTAGGGTACAGTTAAAGCTGCAAATCAAGAGGAATGTGGGCCAGAGCCTCCCCTTCACTTCTGACCACAAGAATCCACGGCCCACAGTGCAATAGGGATGTTAAGGACCCCCGCTGAAAACAGACAGCAGGCGAAGGGGTGCTTCCGCAGAGCAAGGGTCCGCGGACGAAAGCCTCGGGGCCAGCGGAACCCTCCCCCTCCTGCTGTGGGTCAAGCTTCCCGAGCACTTGGCCGCCATGCTCCGTCACCTGCCCGGTGTCCCTGGCTGCTTCTACACTGAGAGGCGGAGCTGAAGGCATGCCAGAGCCTAAAACCTCTGCTGTCCCCTCACAGGAAAAGTGTGCCGAGTCCTGATAGAGAGATGACCCCAAATCAAAAAAAGACTCCTCTTTTGAAATTAGCCTGAATTAAAACTCAGCATAGCCTATAAACCTTTATTCTGAAAATTTCTCGTGCAGTGGAAATTTAAAAGATGACTTTTATGTTATTTTTCTAGAGACTACAAATGGCATTGTAAGTCACATGCGATATAAACCCCTTTATGTCCTGTGCTTTCAGCTGTGCCCAAAACAAAACCAAGCCCCTGCGTGCTTGGCGGGCTCAGATCCAGGGCTCCGAGGCAGGACTCCAACTCTCTGACTGCCTTGGGCTTTAGTTGGTGTTGCTCTTTGACAGATGACAGGATTCTGTGTGTCCTATGATTTGGGGCACTTAGACCTGAATTTAAATCCTTCCTAAGATTATTTATACCACCTAACTTTCATACTAAAGTATCTTCCAACTGAATTTGTGTGTGTGTGTGTGTGTGTGTGTGTGTGTGTGTGAAATATATGCTCAACTCTGACTTTTCTTTTTTTTTTTACTTCAGAATGCTTTTTATTTTTTATTTTCATTTAAATTTGATTAATTAACATATACTGCATTATTAGTTTCAGAGGTAGAGTTCAGTGATTTACCAGTCTTATATAATACCCGGTGCTCATTACATGATGTGCCTTCCTTAATGTCCATCACCCAGTTGCCTAATCCCCCCAACCCCCTCCTCTCCAGCAACCCTCAGTTTGTTTCTATGATCAAGAGTCTCTTGGGGCGCCTGGGTGGCTCAGTTGGTTAAGCATCTGCCTTCAGCTCGGGTCATGATCCCAGGGTCCTGGGATCAAGCCCCACATCTAGCTCCCTCCTTAGCGGGGAGTCTGCTTCTCCCTCTCCCTCTACCTGTGGCTCCCTCTGCTTGTGCTCTTTCTCTAATTAATTTTAAAGAGTCTCTAATGCTTTGTCTCCCTCTCTGATTTCATCTTGTTTTATTTTTATTTTTTATCTCGTCCCCTATGATCCTCAGTTTTGTTTCTTAAATTCCTCATCACTCTCAGCCACTTTTCTATCCAGAGCTGCTGATTTCGGGGCTCAGGTCCACTTCCCTTCTCCTCCCTCAGTACTCGCCCATAGTCCACTTTCATTCTGGCAATCAAGTAAATTGAACTTGTGTATCTACCGTAGCCCTTCCCTTAACGGTTAGTGTCTTCACTGAGCATTCTGGTCGGTTTCCATGTGTACTGCCAGTTTCCCCCAACCCCAAGCACAGCATTTCCATACAACAGTTAGGTCTCTGGCTTTATTCTTGCAAACTGACAATACATTACTGAAGTAGTTTTTGCAGGAAAGCTCTTCAAGTGCTACATGTCCTGAGGATGTACAAGCCTTTTTTCCTATCTTTGTCACTGTATTTGAAGGAAAACAATGCACTCACATAAATGCCACTTGCAATCATATTCTTGACCAGTGAGAGCTTTGATTAGCTGAGAGCTACCAATGTGGGGGGACAAGTCTGTATGGGAAATAAAAGCTAGAGGACAAGAGGGCTGGATCCTGGAAGCAGGCAATCGCACACACTTGCTTTAACAGTTCAGGCCGTGTCCACTTGTGACCAGGACAGCACCGCCCAGCAACCAAGCCCACACTGCCCCACAGTTGAGTCCGCTCCCCTCTCCGTGGTTCCATAAAAAGCATATTTTCTTTCTAGCTGTCACCTATGTGGGCTCTTGATTGCCTTACCTAGAAAAACAAGAAGTAGGGTAGCGCCCGGGTCCTAGCTGCGAACCAAGCACTCGGCGCTGAGAGCAGCTCTAAGATGCTCAGAAAACCGTCAGTCACTTGCACCCATTCCAGTTCCTTGATGGTCCCCTGTGAGCATCTCAGCCTGCAGCTGCCTCAGACCTGCATCCCCAAGCTGGCTTGGTCTAGCTTTCCATCTTGGTCTAACAGAAGCCTTGGGTCTGCCTATCTCACAGAGTCTTATCCACAAGGGTGTTGACAGCCACACAGGCTAGTCGAGCCTGCAGGAGCCCCTCTCACCACCCTGGCTTGGCGCCCCTGGCAGTCTGCAAAGTTATTTCTCACACAGGGCTCTTCTCTGACTTCACCTCCTTGAAACTGTCATGGAAATACAGTCCTGTTCTTTTTAATAAGGATAGAAGGATTCAGAAGATGAGGTGACTTTTCGAAAGCCCACCAACAGGGCAGCGAAAGGCTCCAACACTTGGTCCCATTGTCCTTCGACTCCCCACCTGTCCCAGCAACAGCAAATTAAGAGACAAACACCTACTTTCTTTTCCCCCGCAGTACAGCAAGGGATGAAAGATCTTATCTTTTCTATATCCCAGTCTCCAAATATAAACTGCAAATATGCTGTTTGGGATGGCCTTGGCCACAGGGACAGTCAGGGTCAGGGCCAAGTGACAGCAACACACGGCCACCTGCGAAGGAGGCAGAGAACAGCCGGCAAGCTTGCAGCGGCCCTCCAACAGTCTCCAGAAGAAACCGAGCCACCGTTTCTCTTTCTGGGACAGATGGACCAGAGTATGCGCTCTTACTTGGGAAGTGAAGGGGGCTCTTTCCCTGCCTGAATTTGATGCAAATTTTGAATTCTTTAAAAACTTTCCTGTGTGGGGTGCCTAGGTGGCTCAGTTGTTTAAGCGACTTCCTTCAGCTCAGGTCATGATCCCGGAGACCCGGGATCAAGCCCCACATCGGGCTTCCTGCTCCGTGGGAAGCCTGCTTCTCCCTTTCTCACTCCCCCTGCTTATGTTCCTTCTCTAGCTGTGCTTCTCTCTGTCAAATAAATAAATAAAATCTTAAAAAAAAAAACAAAAAAACCTTTCCTGTGCATTTAAACTTCCCCATCTATGCTCTCTGGCTGCCCAGCAAGCCAGGGCGGCTACCTAGGCTGAGAGCCCAGCACGACCCCACCAGAGCTGCAGGAGGCCAGGAGCTGGCTTTCCTCACCCCCTCCGATGACTCCTGCCTTTTTGACCCTTTAACAACTTTTTTTTTTTTTTTTTGGTGAAAGAGCAAGAGAGGAGAGAGAGCACATGTGAGCACAGGTGGGGGGGGCGGAAGAGGGAGAGAGAAGAAGAAGCAGACTCCTCGCTCCTTGGGAGCCCGATGCAAACCTAGGACCCTGAGATTATGACCTGAGCCGAAGGCAGACACTTAATCAACTGAGCCACCCAGACGCCCATCACTACACGGACTCCTACTCATTGCTGTTCCAGTAGGATGCATGGGTCAAGGATGGCTCTCAGTCACTTAGGAGGTAGAGAGAGAAGGTCTAGGCCCTAACACTTGTCGGAAACCTACCACCTTTGGACTGGAAAAGCCCCGCATTGTTGGTTCTAATATTTGGCTGAAAATAACACCTAGAATCTGGTATCAAAAAAACTATAGCTTTGGGAGGAAAAAAAAATATCACGAAAATATGAAAAATAAATTCCTTGTTACTATCCTGACCCCCTTTCTTAGGCCTGGATATTGTCCCGTGCTATGTGAGCGAGCGCACAGATGCAATCTGCAGGCTCCTGCTACTCCCAGTTGTAGGTAATTTTGTTGTTGTTGTTAGATTTAAGCAGTGTTCTTTTTTTAAAGATTTGAGAAAGAGAGAGGCAGAGGGAGAGAGACGATCCCAAGCAGACCTTGTGCTGAGAGCAGAGCGACACTCGATCTCACAACCCTGAGATCATGACTTGAGCTGAGACCAAGAGCCAGATGTGTAACCGACCGAGCCCCCCAGGTGCCCCATTTAAGCAGTGTTATAGTCAAGTTTGTTCCACTGCTCTGGTTGTATCTTACTGACAGGGTCTCAAATTAATCTTTTCATATAGAACAATGTCTTCCTCACACTCATTTATCTGAGACTACCACCAATCTCTAAAAATCTAACACCGACTAAATAACAGAAATGAGGTCATAAAATTTAAACTGGGATAAGAATTATTTCTGATAAACTGGCAATTTGATCAACTTTCTAGAAAATGCAAGTCAATAAATCCAAGTAACCAAAGCCAAAGGTGATGAAAACATGCATGGGCAGGCAGGAGCCCAAGCAAAACCGAAAGACATCAGAGACAAATGTGACCACGAGAGAATGTCAATTTAAAACTTTTTTTAAAGCCTCAGACACAGAAAATGGATTTTAAATCTCACCTGACATTACTGGTCTGACACTTGTCTCTGCATCGTGGAGACTCATCTATAAAACCACCGTATTCAAGACCTTGCTAGGCACTCCGCTCCCTCCTGGTGGCTGGAACGGCATGTCTGCGCTGCCCAGGCCAGTCTTATCTGATCATCCTTAATGTCATGGTTGATGAACCATGAAGGTACTAGATTCTAGGACACTGCAAAGCCAACCAAGTCAACTCCAGAGCCAACTCGAAGCCCCTTGGCAGGACTCTTCGAGTGACACGCCCCTTGTGGAACACCCCAGCCTCTGCAATGCCAAGCCAGAACCTTCTAAGCAACTGCACATCTAACAGCTTCCTCATCTGACATCTGTTTCTAAAAACACGAGAGAACTTAGTTGGCAACAAAGAATCAGAGAGTGTGAAGGAAGGTGAGTCACAGAGGAGGAGGGATGCTTGGAGGCTGAAGAAACAAGGGATCGGTAGGCGTGACAACAAACAGAAGAATGGAAAGGAGAAAAGACAGAACTGCAGGTGTCGAAAACCATGCCTTCAGTTTTCTCCCATCTCCCATATTAGCGACAAATATATTTTGTGTTGCCTGGTCCTTCGTGCTATTATCAAGAATAGCAGGAGACTGATTTATGGAACTAATAATCCAACCTTCCCCTGGGGAGTTAGAGGTTAGTGCTGGAAGGGGGTGAGGTGCTCCTAGAAGGGTCCCCAAAGCCCTGCTCCCCCAGCACCTGGCCCCCACCACAGTGGCATCACCTCGGCTCCCAGCTGGACACTACAGAGGAAACTGCAAAATGACTCAGAACAACTTCTCAGAACTTCTTCAGCAAACGAAAGCAGCGGCCATGTGAGGCTGGGACACTGTTAAAATGTGAGAATCTGCTGTGAGTAATGAAAGGCGTGAAGAGAACGCACTGAGGCTCGGACACATCTATGCTCAGAACAGGCGAAGTCTTCTCTGGACTACAATCTCTGACATACAAGAGTCTTTTTTTTTTTTTTTTAAGAATTAATAAATTTGGGGCACCTGGGTGGCTCAGTTGGTTGAGCAACTGCCTTCGGCTCAGGTCATGATCCCGGAGACCCGGGATCGAGCCCCATATCGGGCTCCCTGCTTGGCGGGAAGCCTGCTTCTCTCTCTCTCACTCCCCCTGCTTGTGTTCCCTCTCTCGCTGTGTTTCTCTCTGTCAAATAAATAAATAAAATCTTTTAAAAAAAATTAAGAAATGTATTCAGTTACAGATGCAAAAGTGATTGGTATCATATAGGGCAGAAAAACATCCTATTTGAGGTTCCCTCATACAAGATCTTTAACAGAGGCATTGACACGACTGTCTCAGGCCTCCCACCAACAGCTAACATCTGGGACTGCCTTTATGGGGGAGGTCCCAATGAATGAAGGAACAGAGTTAACGCGACGCCAACCTCCACTCTTGGTATACACTGAAGGAGTCAGGGCACCCAGAGTGGCCAGCCAAAATCAGATCATGACTGTGGCTATTATTCCTGCAAAAGACAAGGCAAGGAGCAAGCAGCAGAGCCTTCGCTGGCTTGCCAGTGTGACCGGGCCAGGGTGAAGTTCCCTCAGAGGTCCCAGGGAAGCCATGGGGTCGTCTGCTGCCTACTTGTCCCATGAACTGGGCCTACAACCACCCCTCTGGTCCCACAGACAGCAGCTAATTTTACTGAAGGGAGTTCTACAAAATGTTGGCTTGGGGTCAAGATCTAAATGCATGCCCAGCCTCCCCAGATCACCTTTTCTCACTAATTACAGAAGTTAAACTCTGAAAATGCTATAACACCTGTGCATAATGCTGTAACTGGTGTTCAACAGTGTAGGAATTTCTAGCCACTACCATCAATATGCTCCTTGGTCTCAACCTACCGGTTTATGCCATCTGGCGTGGGGTTCCCATTATGTAATGTTCCTTGGTGCCTCTCAGCACATTAAAATAAGGCCTTAACCTTGCCAAGCCCACCACAACAATCAGACCTGAAGATAAAGACAAAGTTCAAACTGTCACTTAGCTAAACAAACATAGGGCTAGGGTCGCCTGGGTGGCTCAGTTGGTTAAGCATCTGACTCCTGATCTCAGCTCAGGTCTTAATCTCAGGGTCAAAAAAAAGGGAGAAAAAAGGAAATAGTGCTTTTCATTCTGTAATGAAATCAAGTCTGTATAATCAACCTGATAATCTTATCTGTATTATCAACCTGATAATCAAGTCCATAATGTTAATAATATTAAGTCAAGACAGAAGCTAGACTACTCGGGTGTTTACTCAATGTCAGAATTATGAACGTAGAGCTCCCCAATTCCTAGGGAGGAGATCTGTGGGTAAATGTCCCAACCAGAACAAGCCCCCTAGAATTGCAGTGACTTCTCACGTACAGGTGCAATTTCCTGAGGGCCCCTCACTTTCATCAGATGCTCAAGTCTGCTCTAATTTTTCTCAACCAGGTAGGAGAGCAAAAGGCTGGAGCGGATACTGGAACAGAGCACCTAACCATCCTTACCTTCACTTCCCACGACCTTCACCCTCCATAAATCTTACAGGTTTTAACTTCAATAACCAGGTGAAGGACATTAAATAACCAGTGCTAATTCTAACTGGTTTCTTCTAGAATTTATTTTTCTTTTAAGCACCTCTCTGTATTCACAAGGAGAAAAGGCCACGTCAGGCAAAAGACTGCTTCAGATCAGGTGTTGGCACAGAGCGAGGCCCAGCGAGCTGTTAGAGCAGCACAGACAGGGCCCGGACAGGCCTCCAAGACGAGGCAAACCCACCTCTCGGTGCACAGATGCAGAAGTCTGAGGACTCCTCCAAGGACAAAGAATTTTGGTTTAAGACTTGGAGCCCAACCCCATGTGTTCTTCCCCAGCGACTACCCACGTCCATCAGGCTTCCCCCAAGAACATGCACGAGCCTGCAAACGGGATTTACTGGAGCTGGCCTGGGACTCCCCCGCTCAGACTCCCTGCCTTCTTCTCCTTCAAAAAGGGAGAAGATTCTGAAATTATTCTGTCTCCAATCCAGGAAACCTAAAAAGAAAATAAACATGGAGACAGAGAGGGCCAAACACCATGGAGGAGTGAAGGAAGCGACCTCGCCTCTAGGACCACATCCAAAAGCATATGGCCTGCTCTGCAACCAATACAGACCACTTGCACCCCCCCACCCGGCCCTCAACACTTGCCCCAGGAGGAGGCAACAGAGGAGGTCCCAGGGAGCGCAGTGAGATTCCCTCCTCGCCACCCACCACCCAAGAGGCAGGTGGTTGCCTGGCTTCTCTCCAAACGTGGGCCTTTGCTTGGCCTTAGATTGGACAAGTGCACCCTCTTCCAGTCTCATCTCAGAAAGGCTGGGAGCAAAATCAAGGCCCCAACTGTTTTGAAGGAGAGGCCGAGAAGGAGAGGCCCGCACCGGAAATCAATGTGGCAAGCAAGTCCTCATGTCCAGAGAGCATCTCTGCTGGGGCAAAGCCTCCATGTGGCGGGCTCCGGGGAGGCTCAAGCCCTTTCCTGTGAGTCACGGTTCCGACAGCGGGAGGAAGGGGCTGTAATTATCCCTTCAGCACTACTGGTGACTTCCAGAGCCCCGTCTAGCGACAAGGCCACCCACCCTCTCGCTGACTCACGCCGTGGTGCCAGCATGGCCCCGATGCCGTCCTGCTTCTTCCTCCCTCCCTGGGGCACTCCCAGGTGACCCCCCATGACAACTCGTTCTTGTTCCCAGGGTGAAGGGTAAAGTCTGGGAGAGAATGAGGAAGCAGGGGCCAGAGGGAGGCAGGAAGGAAAGGGCTTACTGGAGAGGCCAAACAGGAAGAGGAAGGAAGAGGCTGGAAAGGAAAACAGCCACATTAACAGGAAAAGAAGGGGAAGCCAGGGACTGAGCAGCCTCCTGAAGGCTTCCAGCCTCCCTGAGTTGGTGCTGTTGTGCCCAGTGCACAGACGAGGGGAGAGAAGGGCAACGGGGGCATGGCTGGCCCCAGGCCAACCCCCCCAGGGGCGAACACCCTACAGCCCGGCTTCCAGACCAGTCTCATTGGGTTCCACTCACTCTTCTGCCTGAACAAACATACTCTATGCCCATACAGGGCACCGAGCACAGCTCCCTGTGGCCCCCACACCCCGGCCAAGTCTTACCCGACAACAGCCGCAGCCTCTGAGCTTCTAGAACCTCCCCAGAAAGGCACAGACGGCTGAGCGCTCATGGGGCACCACCACGGTGTTGGCCATTTCTGTGTCTCTGGGCTCCAGAAAGCTCATGGCTCGGCCCATGGCAGCAATCCCCTTCCCATTTTTCACTTTGCTTGTGCCCAGGGACACAGCGGCCCAGCACAAGCCCCTTTAGGACCCAGCCTCGTGGCCACGTTGGCAGGCTGCCAGCTGGGAGAGAAGGCGAGAGAAGCCAACCCAGCAACACTTCTCCGCACTGCCTTCTTGCCAGCTCCACTGTTGGTCCCATCCCCTCGGACCAGTGCTCCCTGCCCAAACTGCCTGCCATGGAGCCCCTGCCTCAGAGGGGTCACCTCTGGTTCTCAATGCCAACACCTTGCTCAGGGATTTGGTTTTCTTCCTCTTCCTGCCATTCTCTCTCTCTCTCTCATCTGACACTTTGGTAACATCTCTAACCCTGCCCAGTAGCATAGCTAAGTGATCCTTGGCAACGAAGAGGACTCTTGTGGGCTTCATGGCGCAGCAATGTCCCGTCCTGCCACAGCCTCCTGACACAGCAGCCCTAAAGATCAGGACCGACCATGAGCGGGGCACTAACCCCTGGAGCTAGGAAACTCGTAATTAGCAAAGAAAAAATTCCAATCAGCTCTGAAGAGATCAAATGGACTTCTAGACTCCCACGCAAACTAAGCAGAGTTGCTTCCAACAATCGCACAAACTTGCCGCCAAGTCCCTGCCACACGGATGTGCCACAGTGTTAGAAACGCAGAGCAGGGCACTTGAGAGCTGAGAGCCGGGCAGAAAACTCAGCTCAACTGGATCCGTTTTAGCCTGCATCCGCGGCCCTGAAGCGATGCCACTCTTCCAAAAGGCACGAGACTGGAAGACCTCCTGACCAGCCACGTCTCGGGCTTCACTAAGCTTCTCAATATTCACAGCCCACTCCTGCTAAAGAGAAGGGCAGAGCCGACAGCCACTATTTTGTGAATCATTTGAAGCAGCCCTTTAGAAAAGGGTGTCCTTCCACGGTGCTCCACGAAAGGGAAACTAGCTCTGAGGTGGGCGGGTTGGTCTTCGCGCAGGTGGCGTACAGCTGAGAGGACCCAACTGCCAGGGCCTTTGTTTCCAACTCTTTTTTGTGTCCTGGGACAGCGCAAAAGGATCTGATACGTCCTGCAGGAAGACCGGGCAGGCAGCGAAGGCGGGTAGGCTGAGTGTTAGGGACGCAGAACGTGAAAGCAGCCGGAGACACATCAGGAAGAAGGACCTCCGTCACCTAACAATCTCTCACGGGCGTGTGTGTAGCCGGGCACAATCCTCTCAATAATGCAGGCCTGCTGGCACTGTCATTTTCCCTCACAAGTGAGGACAGAGGCTTAGGCTGCCTAGCTGTCCTGCCCCAGGTCATGCCGTGGGAAAGCCCGGTGGGCCAGGATACAGACTCAGGTCTCCAACCGTGAGGCTGAGACTTCTTCCCACCATACCGCTGCCCACCCGGATTTATTCACTGCAGAAGAGGACCATCTCACCACTGGAGAAGGTCAGAGGTCAAGCCATTCTCAGGGACAATGGGGTCTGCTAAGGGGATGCTTTCTGTCTCTTCGTGCACAGGTCAGGGATTCTGTCGGGCATGCATTTAGAAACAGGTACATTTGGCTTCTTTAAGAGATCCTGATCAAATTAGTCTATGGAACAGCAGCCATGTAGAAAGACCACGATTTATAAAGAAATTCTATTTTAATTTCACTTTTTAGCCAATACATCTTACGACCAAACAGATCCTGAAACAATGCAGGAGACTCAAAGATATAAAGATATACAATGTGAGCAGGCTGGAAAGCAAATCATATGTCCAATAATCTTTCCCTTTCACATCTCAGATAATGCAAGCTCTTTAAAGGAATTCATGTAAAAAACTCAAAAGCTTAAGAAAAATGGGTGAAGAGGCATTAAATATTAAATGCAAGTTATGTTCATGCTGTGTTCCAAAACCTAACCACTAGTGCATGTCCCTTTTTTCCACCCTGCACAAAGGGCAAACTAGATCTTAAATGTTATTAAATTGCAAAGAGCACAACACACAGTCCTCACGCTGTGTATCTCCAGATTCCCAACGCTCTCTGTTCTAGCAACACAACGCCTACAAACTGTAAAAATAATCACTGCCAAAGCTACACTAGGTGATTACATAAATTCTTCTAAAAAATCTGAAAAAAATATTTAATCAGGAATAACTGAGGTTAAAAAAAAAAAAAAAACTCTGCTTACCTTGTAGAAAATGGTTTCACTTTTGTGGATTTTCTTTTATAGCATGAAGTCCAATACCAGCATGTGCTATGTTCCAGGGAAATGTCACAAAGCAGAAAATTATTTACTGTCTTCAAATTAACCCCTCTTTTCAAGCAGATTTTACAGAGTAAGTATTTGAAATTTCCAGGCTTTCTGATATATTTCAAAAGGACAGAACTATTTCAGAGATTCATTGAAAACCCTTGCAAGGCAGGAAAGAGAAAGGAAAAGTCTACAGTGCCACACAGAAACTAGAATCCAAAAGAAATTCTCACAACCTTAGCTATGAAGAGTGTTTAAAGATTACAGTTAGGATTCCCTTCTGGAAAGAAAGGCATATCTTCCTGTGTACCTAACAACCTATAGACAATTCAGGGTAAAATCAACTTTCAAGACAGAGAAAAAGGAAACAATGCAAGCATGCCTATGTTTGGCTCAGAATCTACACCCCTGAGATCAAAGCCCTCGCTTACTTACATGCTGCACATAGAAAGGAAAAGTTCAAAGGAAGCTGCTCCCTCTGGGAGAAAGGATCACATCTACCGTCGTAGGCTGCTGGGAAATGAGTAGGACGCACGTTCTGTCGCTCTCTTCCCCAGGCAATGAAAAAACCCAAAGTGGTGTTCCAAGTCACATTTGCAAGGACGTCCTAGCGCCACCAAGCTCTTTCTCCGAGGCAGCGCCGGTGGGTGGGGGAAGCTTACCCCCTTCGTCTGGATTTCCACACCATACCGAGCCTGCCAGCTCTGGGAGACACCAGGTCAGGGCACACTCAGGGACGACAAAGCCATGGGGTGCCAGCTTCAGAGCCAGCTCTGAGACAGGCAAGTGGAATGCAAACCGTATTGCTGCAGAGCCTGCTAGCCCACCTCAAGTTCCCAGAACAATCCAGAAACTCTTACAGCCCCCTCACCCAAAAAGAAACTGTTTATTCCTTTCAAAATCCGAACTGTTATAATAGTGGCAGCTAATTGCTAACAACACTGGGAGTGGGGGAAAGGGCCCACACACAGGAGAGGTTGACAAGGGCATACAAAGAGCTGTGACAGTAATAGGCACCCTTGAAGAGCAAGAAGGCAATCAATTATGAGCCATTTGCAGAAATTGCGGGGCTGTCAAAAGCCCCACTTACAGCTGTGCTTCATCAAGCCAGGCTGCATTTGATTTTCAAGGGAAATTATTCCTTATTTCAAAGTCTAGAATATTATTAGTAAAATATCCCAAACAACTCAGGTTCAACCAGGGTCTAATCTGAAAAGAAGTTAATGACCCCGGAGAAGGCCAGATGGGCCAGAGTGGGAAGCCCAGGAGACAGAGGCTGTCTTCTCTCCAGAGCAGTGACTACTTCCCGTGGGCACCGTGGGGCAGCACCCAGGGCAAGCCTGGAAGTTCCATGCCCAGCACGGGGACACATATCGTCCAACTCCCAAACCACCACCGAAAAACAGAAAAAGACTGCTTTTAGGTATAACCTGATGTTTCCAGGGGGCTGAAAATAGTTATACAGAACAGCATGAGTGAGGGGAGGAGAAGAGGAGAAGGGAGACAGACAGAGAGAGGGGGGGGGGGAGAAAATATGAATGAGAATGAATCTCCAGCAGGCTCCAGGCCTAGGGCAGAGCCCGATGTGGGGCTCGATCTCATGATCCTGAGATCACTACCTGAGCCAAACCAAGAGTTGGATGCTTAACTCATGGAGCCACCCAGGGATCCCTGTTTTTTAATTCGTAAATTCAAGACTTTCTTTTCACTAACATACATACCAATTATTACTTCTGAGATCACTGATTCTTCTTTCACAAGGAACAAAGAATGTGTGAACTAAGTAACTTCCAGGCACTAGATGGGGATTCAGAAATGCCCTGAAGTCCCTTATTATGGACAGATGACCTTCAGGTTTAAAAAAGGTCAGATGATGACCACTCTGGACTTGAGAGGGACTGACAGCAATGCTCGCCACGATGATATACTCTTTCAATATTTTGTCTTCTGTGTTCTTTGGCATTTATCTTTTTTTTTTTAAGGTTGATTTATTTGACAGAGAGTGAACGCACACGAACGGGGAGTAGGGGAGAGAGAAAGACAGACTCTCAAGCAGACTCCATGGCCAGCACGGGGGGGGGGGGTGTGGGGCTCGATCTCACAACCCTGAGACCATGACCTGAGCCAAAGCCAAGAGTCACATACTTACCTGACTGTGCCACCCAAGGGCCCCTCTTTGGCATGTATTTGCTTTCGCCTCTAAGCACTGTAGCAACGAAAACTAAGCTCAGCCAGCTCCAATTTCAAGCCCAACTGCAGCTTTTCCTCCTTTCTTTAATTTCTAACTGATGCTCCCATGTTCATTTGGTAAATGCTTTGTTTCATTATGACAGGCATTGTTAAATGACAGAGCCGGGAATAGCCTCAACACGGTAACTTCTTGCCTATTTATTTAACTGGATGCTAAAATAAAATCTGGAAAAAGAATTTCCTTTCCTTCTTAAGAACTTTAAAGTGGAATTCAACCAGATTACAGCAGAGAGGGCTCATCAGCCCCAGCTGCTCTGAGCTGCACTGGGCCCAGCCCTCAGACCCGCTTGCCTTAGACAACACACTCCTAAAGTGGGTCAGAAACAGTTACTTCTTTTTTATTTTTCACAAAAATTTAAGACAAAGCAATCAAAACATATCCAGTTGATGCTCTAGCATGCATTTCTTTAAAAAAATAATAATCACTATTAGCTCTAATGTCAGGTTCTCCAAAGTAATCCACCAGAGATGGAACGGAGGCACGAGACTAAAAAGGTGGACAACTTCAGTTTCGTAAAAGATACTGCATCCTGGGGGCACAGCCAGAGACTGTTTCATCTGAGGAATCGGAAGGATGAGAAGAGAGACTGTGGAGGAGGGAGGGACGAGGAAGAGGAGGACAGATGTTAGGAGCCATCAGAACCTGCTCCACAGCGGGGAGGCTCCAGCCCGATCCCCTTCTCACAGTGACCATCACCCACGGCTGTGCCACACAGCTGCTCCCCAAAGGGCCTGGCCCCTGGGGGTACCAGTCTAACCCAGCAGACTATAAGCTATCTTTACTTTTTTTTTGAGGTTTTATTTATTTGACAGAAAGACCACAAGCAGTGGGAGCTGCAGAGGCAGAGGGAGAAGCCGGCTCCCCACTGAGCAGAGAGCCCCATTCGGGGCTTGACCCCAGGATCCTGGGATCATGACTCAACCGAATGAGCCTCCCAGGCACCCCTGTAAGCTGTCTTTAAATACTTGTCAGAGCTTATACATCTCTATTCTTTTATTTAAGACAAGAGCAAGGAATTGAAAACAGCATTATAATGTCAAAATCAACTAAAACTGACTGTGTATTAAAACAGATCAGGTGGGTCAGACCACTTCTAAAAGGATGTTCATTAACAATTAAAAATGTAGGGAAGGGGCGCCTGGGTGGCTCAGTTGGTTAATTGACTGCCTTCGGCTCAGGTCACGATCCTGGAGTCCTGGGATCAAGTCCCACATCCGGCTCCCTGCTCAGCAGGAAGCCTGCTTCTCCCTCTCCCACTCCCCCTGCTTGTGTTCCCTCTCTGGCTGTATTTCTGTCAAATAAAAAAATCTTTAAAAAAAAAAATGTAGGGAAGGCATGGACTATCCCAAGTGTCGGAAGACACAGAGGGATCAGAACCCTCGCCCGCCACTGATGGGAGTGGACGATGGTACAGCTGTGGGACGCAGGGAAAAAGCTACATGTAGAATGGCCACGTGACCTAGTTCTACGCCTAGCCGTGTATCCAACAGAACTGAAAACAAGACAGTTGTATGCCAATCTCTACGGCAGCATCACTCACAACAGGCAAAGGGTGGAAACAAGCCAAACGCCCGTCAACAAAACACAGCGCACACAACAAACAGCACCCAGCCCTCAAAACACGCCTCAACTGGACGAACTCCGAAAACCTTATGCCGTGCGAAATAAGCCAGAAGCAAAAGGACAAATATGGGTACGATCACCCATGAAGGACCTCGGACAGAGGCGAGCCGGGGCCAGGGTGGGTGGGGAGCTGTGAATGGGGAGTTACGGTCTAGCAGGTACAGAGCTTCTGCTTGGCATCATGAGAAAGTTCAGACACGGGTCAGGGGTGACCATCGCCTGATATATGCCCTTGACACCACTGCAGTGTGCACTTAAAAATGGTGAAAGTACCAAATTTTATGTTCAGATATTTCACCATAACAAAGTGACAACATTCCAAAACTAAATTATCTGCGGGGGAAAAAAAAAATCAGAAAAAAACCCAATAGCGTCATTAAACATAACTTTCAGAACCCCTGAGCATAGAAAGTCCTTGTCAAATTGTCCTAACGACCTTCGCTTCAAATAAACTATTTCCATTAAGAAAAAAAAAAAAATGTCTGTTTCAGCAGATAGACAGAGGGATCAGACAATCGATTTCCTTTCCCCACTTTGGGTAAAGGAAGGGATTCATGCTTGTCAGTCAGGTCCCTCTTTTGGATTTGGGACAGCATCTTACCCCGAACGTCTGCCCCGTTTTCTCCCCATGGGGGACCTGGGCCAGCGCGCCATCGGTCTGACTCCTTTTCAGGCCAGTGGTGACATCAGGGACGTTGCTGAAATCTGCATAAAAAGTGACAAAAACACACAGAAAAATGAGTTTGGCCCTTTGCAGAGAATCGTGACGACTGGTTTAGGGGTTCAGATAAAGAGAGGGAGGAAAAGACCGAGGACCGAAAGGCAACAAGGCAGCGCTCAGGCACCGCCCTCACCACCACCGAAGGGTCTCCTGCCACAGACCCCGGCTCCCACTAACAAAGAAGCCATGTCTCCCTCCCATCTCCTGCTCTCTCAAGAGAGACCAGGGACCCGTCAAGACAGTGATTTCAACGGCTTGTCGCTCTGTCTGTTGCAGTGCGAACTGTACTTCACTAAGCCGTGATCTTGAAGAATTTATTTGGACCAAGAATCAAACAGCAGGGACCATCGTCAGCACTTCCATATTTTGGGCAAAATCAGGGAAATCTTGGACAACGGGGGATGCAAGCGCATGGACTCTTACTACAACCCACAACTTGCTCATTTGAAAGCTTAACTTTTCATTTTCTGACATCAACCACAATTTTATCCTAAACCGGAAGTCCCATGAGGAACAGCAAACCTTTGTTAACTTCCACAGTAAGGGTTAAGAAGTAAGATCAAAGGCAAGTAGGGTTTCTGGGGTTTTTGTTTTGTTTTTGTCCCCAGCCTACAACCATACACACCTGCCAAGCCCCGCTCTTCCCAGTGGCTCTCAAATTAACAAATTCAAGATATATGGAAAGACTAGCCTCTATCACAATATAATGCAGGTTTTCATTCTAACTCTTTGGTAGACTGTCTCCTCAACCAGTTGAAAGCAGATTTCTGATCCCCGTCACTACAAGAAGTCATTGATCTTAAACCTGCCCAAGTTGATCTAGGCTGACCCAGCACAGATAGATGTTAATCAAGCTCGATGGGGGCCAGGACACTCACCTTAGGAGACCTTTGGAAGCTATGGAAGCCCTAGAAAGTTGGTGAACTCCTCGGAGAGGAATGCTGGTCCACCATCCATGCTGATATAACCTACTCATGACACAGATACTCGACTCTAAGATGAGAGGAGACCTAACGAAAATACAGGGATGATCTACAGAATTCTGCAGCTCTTATTCCTTCTTCCTTTTGCCTCTTCCAAAACCCTGTCACCTTACCCAGAAAAGGACCAGAGAGTCCAAATGACACTTGTTGTTGGAGTCAGTTAGCTTGGTTCAGGCAGTGCTGATCACAGATGCATGAGACAGCCCGGGGAAAATTTCAGATAGTGGTGACAGGTGGAAATACTTGGGCTCGCCTCTCCCAGGCCCCAACACTATACCACAGAGGCAGTTCGGCCACCAGCAGGCCGACCGCATAGGAAGGCAATCTACCACTGTGCCACTATCATGACTGCCTCCTTAAGCCGCTGTGTGCACCTGTATTTAAGGGAAACCAACCACCAGGATCCACAAAAGAAAACAGCCCATGTTCCTACTATATTCAGCACAGACACACCTTTCATCCATTTGACATTTACTCTTTGAGCAACAAACTCACTGTTTTCTAGGCACAGTGCTAGGAATACAAAGGTGAGGGGAATGCAGTTACTATTCTCGAGGTGAGCTTCTAGCCTGGGAGGAGAAGTGTCACAGAAGATGTGAGAAAAGTCCACGCAGTAGGGGCCATCAGGAAGGAAGTTACTTCTGCAAAGGACCTTAAAAAACTTAATAGCCCAAAGGAAACATTGGAGCAAAGTCTTTAAATCTTGGGGGTTTCTATTTGTCTTTAAGGCTAACAATGACTGGTGGCCAGTGAGGAGAGAGGATTCTAGGAGCAGGAGGCAGACTGCTGAGTGAAGGCCAATCACAAGAAGAGTCCAGAACCTTCTGGAAGTGTGCTGAGCGTGGCCATGGTGGAGAAGGGAGGGAAGGTGCCCTGTGTCAGAGGAATCGATAAAGGGCAAGATCTTGTGAGAAAAACAGGTCAGAAAGTCAGCACAACATTGCGGTTGCTGGATGGAAAGACTCAGATGAACTCAGAAGAGAGTAAGAGCAAAGAAATGCACGCAGAAATCTGAGCAGGTAGACCGTCTGGGCCTCCTCTTTGCTGCCTGTTTTACAGAAGATGATATGGAAAGGAGACGTCAAGGCAGAGGAGCTGGTTTTATGCCCTAGTGATGGGGCAGACGGGAACAGGAGGAGCTGGAGTGGAACTCATGAGCTTAGCTTCGGTGGTTCTGAGTCCGAGACACACCTGTGTGTGTTCACTGGGAGATGCTCAGACGTCAGCCTGTCCAGGAAAGTCTACATGGGGATGTGGATCGGGAGTCATCCAGCCCCAGGAAGAACATGCAGAGTGAGTCCAAGGAGAGAACCCCAGAAATGCCAATGACAGTGTAGGGGGAGAAAAGAAGTCCTCAGAGGACACATCTGTCTTCACCCATTAATGCCAGAGGAGTGGAAGGAAAGCACAAAGAAGCCATGTCACGGAAGCCCTACAGTGTAGCCGCCCCTCACCCAGGTAACAGAATCAGGTGTGCATTACTGTTGCTATGACCCTGTCCATAAAGAGCATCCATATGCCCGAAGAACTGTATCCAATACAGGAATTCGGGCACCACACCAATGCATTTACTCACGATGAGCATTTCTCTAGCACCTGCTGTCAGATAAGCCGAGTCCTGGCGATACAAAGACGGCAGAGACCTGAGGTCCCCTGAAGCTCGCGGAGAAGGCACATGGGCACGAGGAGCTCTGGAGCCGGGAGGAGCCAGATGGATGGTGGTGAAAATAACACGGCTGATGTCAAAAGTGGGTGCCAAGTGAACTGAGTCATCTATTCAATATATTCACAAAACTTTAGAACTGAGACACTGAAAACTCCCCAAACTTTTTACCCCTTACAAAGGCAGAATACTTACATGGCAACAGAACTCTGGCTACCCTTTCTGGGTCAAAACGCCTGCGCACCCCAGGAAACAAGGCTTTACTATGCTTTGGTGAGGATTCCCTATCACCTTTCCTACCCTCCGAACTTTAGAGAGCCTTTGGGTGCAACTTAGATCCTCCTGGAGACACAAGCTTAGGCAGGATGGCTCTCAGAACCAGTTCCCATTGAGGCTGGCCCCAGGGATCCGAGAGGTGGAAGCAGTTCTGGGCATTCATGAGTTCTGCCAAGAAAGGAAATCTCAGAGCTGTTCCACCACCCAAATTTCACAGAGGTGGAATGGTATCTGGGCACAGATAGAGTCTCCGCAGCGATGGACTCTTTTTCCAACCTACTAGCAATGCACCCACACATCATCCCAGACACGACAGAGCACCAGGGAGGCCAAGGTTGAGGGAACCCAGCTTCTGACCCCAGCTCTGAAAGCCTCAAATTTCACCAGGGCCTGTAGCCCTCATAAAAAGGAGTGTGCCCTTAGGGTTCTAGAGGAGAAATGAGAACAAAGTAGGTCCTGGGAGAAGAGCAGATTGGTTCTTCAAAGAAAAAAAAAAGAAAGAAGAAAGAAAAAACAACATGTAGGCCAGTGAGATTCGAATGCAGACTTACAAAGCGGTTTTCAACAGGGACCAAATGGACATCCTGTCCTGGGAGCGGAAGCCTACATCTAGCCCCACTTCAGCTCCTCCCACATCCTGAGAACCGGCTGCTGATGGGACTCAATCTGTTCTTCCCCTGCCAACCAAAAAGCTGGCCTCTCACCTTGGGAGAGCCTCCCAGTGCGGTAGTACCCACTAGCACACGAGCTAGGGCAGTTTTTCCGACGCGGACACAGGTAAGCACGCGCGTCCCCCTTCCCCACCCCCGGCCAGTGCATCTCCGTACAGATGTTCAGGCTCCTCCAGAGGTCGTAGGCCAATATGATTATAAATGATGAAAAACAGTAAAAGTTTAAGTTCAGGTCAAGGTATCAGTTTACATCTGACAAATACACCCCTGTGTCTTTCTGATCTCACACATGGTGGAAATTAACAAGTCGGGGTGAGATGCAGCCCCATGAGACACGTCCCGTGGCCACCCCGAGCCCCCACGCAGCAGGTGGCCTGACAGAGCTGCCCGGTGCAGAGCCACGGCCTCGGCTCCTACCTGTGGCCCTGCTTGTCCCGTTCACGTGTCCCCTGGTCAGACAGCTGCTGAGCTCAGCACACCCACTGGGTACCAGGTACCAGGTCAGGGGCTGAGCCTGAGACCAGGAGTGAGGGCCCACAGAAGGCAACTGTGCCCGCCGCCCACACCCCTGCCCCCTGCAGAGGACCACCAAGGACACGGGAGGCTCCAGGCAGGAGAAGCCTCGTAACTCTGTGTCTTCCTGTCCCTGGAGTCAGTACAGACCCGGCTGGTAAGACGACTGTCAGCCAAGCAGCTGGCAATCGCAAATCCTTTACAATGAAAGAGCAAAACTGTGCTCGAGTCACATCCTGGGGCTCAACTTAAAAACAGAAACGTCAGGAACGCTAACATTCAGGCTGCCTCGCCCACGCAGCCAGTAGTATGAATTCCAAGTTTACATTCAGCACTTCCGAATCCAATTTAGCACAGCTAATAGGCGGGCGTTCGGGCTCGGTCATGTACTTCGTCCCATGCCATAAGAAGCGCCAGGCCACACGGGTGCTAATGTGGGTATGCCCGTGGCGGGGAACTCTCTGGAAACGGGTGGCAAAGGGCTTGGGTGCACAGCGGTAACCCTGCTGGTCTCCAGCCTGCTGCCGCTCCTCCCGAACTCTCGCTCTGCTCAGCAGGCAGCCACGAAGTCCAGCTCCCAGAGCTGGGCTATCGCCTCAGCCTGCTCTGGCCGGCCACCTCCTCCTCCTCACTCAACCAGGTGGCAAGGAAGAGGCAAGAAGGCCTTCCCAGTCCCTGGCTAGCCATCCCACTGGCCTCCAGCAGAGCCCAGAGACACCAGGCCACCGCTGCTTGTGAGGAGGGTGGGCTAGGCACTCTGCCCATGCAGAGGGGAGGCCTCCCGAAAGATCCACAACCTCCTCAAGCCAAGTCTGGGAAGGCCACCTACGTTCTCAGAAACAGCAGCTATCTGAGCCAATGTTAAAGTCTCAAGGTGATCTCAAACCCTGAGGCCCAAAAGAAGAAACTAGAACGTTTTCGCCTCTTAACTAGCTACCAGAAGATCTTTTTGAGAAATGGATGGTGACAGTCACAGCATCAGGGAAAACTTCAGTCTGTGGACTGAGGACTCACATGAAGTACACTAAAAGGAGAGGCAGTGAGAATGGACTTTTTTTTTTACGTTTACTTAAGTAATCTCTACAGCCAATGAGGGGCTCGAACCCATAACCCCAAGATCAAGAGTCTCACGCTCTTCCAACCAAGCCAGCTGAGGAAAATTATTTTTAAACTATGCTTTTCATGCTTCAAAGCATGGACTATAGTACAGTCTTCCAATGTCATCACATCGAAAGCCCCCCTTCTCAATACTATTCTGAAATAAAATGCATACACAGTCTCACAAGAAGCAATATAATGCCTACTAGTAACACAAGAAGAAAAATGAAAGTAATCTGCAACATTTAAAAATGTGGCTTTCACAGGCAAACGCCTGGCTGCAATCGCTTCAGAAGCCTGCTGCACATTTGCACCGCAAGGAATCACGCTCAGATCAGCACAGACCCAGAGCAGCGTGTCCTGGTGGGGATTCAGATGCATTTGGGGTGCTGCCATCAAGTGACCTGATTTTCCAAATAGGCTTCTGACAAAGCTCTGAGCAAACAGACAAGCTTTCCCTTTCCTAGAAAATTCAAAGTAGCCTGTAGCTGTGGGGGAAAAAAATAATTTGTGTTAATTTGCAAAATGACGGCAGTTGTTGGCTCAGATAATTAGGCACATTTTTCACCCACGTGAAAGTCCAGTGGAACAACTTAGCAGTGTGAGAAATGAACTTGGACATGCAACACATCCAGCAACACGTCCCCAACCACTAAGTGCCAATTTCCTCCAATTTATTACGAAAACCAAAACAAACCCGTGAACTTCCAAAATGTCACTGGTGGCCTGGGCCCCCTCCGCGCGGCAGAAGCACCCCTGCCTCTCTCCATCGCCAGGTCTACAACTCCACCTCCGGGAAGGTCAGTGACATCAGAGGAGGCAAAATACACCACAAACCCAGAGCCGAGAGCAGGTGCAGTGTGAATATTAGTCTCTTTGGTTCCTGAAGAAAAATGAAATATGCTAAAGAAGGCCATTAAAAAGATAGTGTTCAGATAAATAATGTAGGATATTTAATTGGGGCTCTTATCTTACACTCAAAAAAATGTTTTGATTAATCATTAACCCATAAGCTCCCCTCTTAGGTGCAAACTATAGATAGATGATCTTCTATAAAGACGACTGAAAAAAATCTCAAAAATAATTTCAAAGAATTTGCAAGTAAATAATAAATTGTTTCATTAGGTTTTTAATGACATACTCCCCTGTGGTATTACAGCTGTACATCTTTGACTTTTAATAATTTTGTATCTACTTCTATTTAGGGAACATAGTTTGCGGGATTTATGTTCTCAATCCACTCGAGTTATCCAATTTCTGTTTAATTTCTCAGAATTTCTACTATGTAATTCCATAAATGAACAGCTTGTAGAAAATCTATAAATTTTAGACCGGAAGAGAATCTCAGAAATTATCCAACTGAATTTTCCTTCACCTTACGGATCTTTTGTTCTTTAAAAAAGTATGGATGCAATTTTAAGAAAAAATAAAGATTTTAGTAAATCAGTGCTGCCAATGGAGAATACAGCATTCTGTGGGTACTAAATCACATTTTTTTTCAGTTCTCCAAGCTTCACCCACTCCCGTAGAATTCTGCATCAGTGTCCCCCATGCATGGTTTACCACTTGTAGAATTCTGCATCAGTGTCCCCCATGCATGGTTTATCACTGTTGTAGAATTCTGCATCAGTGTCCCCCATGCATGGGTTATCACAGTGCCACAAACACGATGACCACTGAGTTTATTTGCACAGAAAACTTAAAATCTCTCAAATTTTAAGGTTAAATATGCAAACCTTGTATAGCATTACTTTTAATTAACTCAGATTCCCCTACATTTTACTCATCCTTTTTCTGTAAAATGCAGTGATGTGTGGAACCTTTCATTAATGACATTTGCTGTACTCTGTGATCTAGGCAAATATTGTTCATCATTGGTCAGTGAAACAGAATGAAAATAAAACCATTAAAATGAAATAGATGGCCAGTTCAATGAGAGAAAATAGTAACTCTCTAGCTGACCTCATTCCAAGACCAATCAAGTCCTATTACACCATTAACAAAGTCATCACCCACGGATACCATGTCTTTCTGATAAAAACCAATCGACTTTTCTGAAGATATCCAGGACACTAACATTTCTTTATTATTACTATTCTTGTGTCAAGAAAAAATCAAGGCATCTGTCTGAATGTCACTGTTAAGCTTGCAGAGAAGTATATTCTATCACAGCAGAGATACTGTGCCAGGAAAAATGTAAATTTCACAAATCTTCTAAATCCATTTCACTGGAGGTCACATTGCAACTGGTGATGTTCCTGACAATGCAAGTTCTCTGGTGATAAACAGAGAGAAGCAAAGACTGGTAGTAAATGTTTCTTACCAGCAGGCTGCCATGATTTGAGTCAATTATTTTGTGATAACTATCTTCAGCATCTGAAAGAATCTTTAGGGGAAAAGGAAGATGGCAGGTGTTCAAAGGGTAGGAATGGGCTGCAGGCCACCACCAGGCCGATTACAACATAGAAGAGATGAGGGCTTCTGAGAAGCAGGGAGAAGGGAATTAGGTGTACCCACATTCTCGTTTTCCAAGCAGGCTATGGTTGTGACAGAGGCATGCATTTGGCCCAAAGAAAGGAAGCAAAGGGCCTCCCATTGTACCTTACCAGGTCCCTGATGAAACAAGTCAATGGTCAAAGGGATCTCCAGCCAAGGTTTTGGATCTAGCAGAAACTGGTATCCACTAGAGCTGGGAAGACCCCCAGATGACATACACCTCATTAATATTCAGAGGCACAGAGGAGACAACAGTGTATTTCAGACACTTAAGAACTTTAACGAAGTTTCAGAATTGATGTTCAAGACCCCTACCAACAACTTAGATAGAATTCTACTTAAAGACCCTTAGAGGAAACCTAAAACAGGAGCACGCACAGATTTTATTTGGGAGGAGAGCACACCGGAGTAACACCTTCCAGGAAGACTAATGCTGGGCAGGACTGCAAGAGGACAGAATGGAGTACCATGCAGCCAGGAAGAGGAGTCCATGACTGATGCATGCTACAACACAGATGAACCTAGGAAACATGATGCTAATGGGAGCAGTCAGGCAACAGGTTACCTGGAGTACAATTCATACGCCACAGCCATGGCGGGGGCGTCCACACAAACAGAAACTGGATTAGTGGTTGTTGGGGTGGGAGGAGGGGCGGCGGGGAGGTGCGAATAACAAAAATATCAGAAAAGGTGTAAGAATGATGATAGTAAGATTATTTCTCAACAAGGGATCTTCCCCTGAACTGAGAAAGCCCCAATCACAAGGCAATCGCCATCCCCAGCCTCCAGATAAGAGCCCAGGTAAGACAGCTCCGTTATCAATCCAGTTAGATCTAAATTTGTTTTGTTTCTTTTAAGATTTATTTGAGAGCACGCATGTGTGAGCTGGGGCTGGGAGAGACAGAATCTCGAGCAGACTCCCCACTGAGCACAGAGCCAGATGTGGGGGACAATCTCACAATCCCGAGATCATGAGCTGAAACCATGAATCTGATGCCCAACTAAATGAGCCACCCAGGTGCCCCAAGTTTGAATTCATTTTACTGCAGAAGCATGTTCTCAATGGACTGCACTCTACAGATGCTAACAGACAAATATTTAAAAGGAAGAAAAGTAATTAAAATCCATTTTCCCTACCTGGAGGGAGAAGCAAGAAGTTACAGTTCGCTCCCTCTCTACCATTGACCATGCACGACCTTGTCCAAGTTACCAGCAATTTAAAGTGTCTCTGTGCCTTGATTTACCCAGCTGTGAAAGTAAAATGGTAATAACACATCTCTGCTCCATCATGGTGATGTAAGGGGTAATTAATGCCCTGAAGGTTCTTTGTGATCTTTAGATTTGAGTCAGCCTATCATTATGAAGCTTTAACAAATACCTTCTCCGCAGCAGTCAAGACCTGATGCTATTTAAAGAGGTAATGAGATTTGTTGCAAAACCAAAATGGAATGCTTGATCCATTACTTTGCTTTTTTCACTTTACAAACTTTTTAAAGAAAGGCACATAGTCCTTTCCATTGGTGCTTGAAGCCTATTAAATAACTGAATTTCACAGGGGGGTAAAAAAAAAAAAAAGCTAAATTGTTTTATCAGATCCTTCATTTCCAGAGTTAAGGAAATAGGGACCAGAGAAATGCACCCAAGGTGAGCACAAGGCTGGAGCCAGCACCCAGATCCCTTCACTGCAGATCAGTCTGGTACAAATGTTATTGCCCTCAAATTAAACTTCCGACACATCTCACTATCAGCACTAACGTTCAGTGGCAATGCAGACTTCCTTTTCAGTTGTGGTTTGGATGTCATGGGCACCAATCAGCCCACGGAAGTTACAGAGCAGCACAGACTGGGCTGTGAGCAAGCGGTCACTCACTGGAGCTGGGGCCTATGGTCCGGCAAGGTCCGGCAAGCAGCATCCTGGGCCACCCCGTCCCCCCGGGCTCCCCACACACGTGTGCAAGTGTGCACAGTCTTCAGCTCTGAGAAAGTCTCAGTGCATGGCCCCTGTAGTCAGATTTGTAAAGAAGAAAACTGGGAATTCTAGATGTGCTCCAGGCTTTTTTTCATCCCCCAGAACCCGCTCTCAGGAACATCACCTTCACTTCACATTAAAAGACCCTACGAACCTTCCTTTCACTTAAAAGATCCTTGAGGGGAACATGTGCTATTCCCAAGAAGGGCACTGGACGGCTCTGTCTTAAAAATAGTGGTATTCCTCGGGGTGCCTGGGTTCCTTAGGCCATTAAGGGTCAGACTCTTCATTTCGGCTCAGGTCATGACCACCGGGTCATGGGATCCAGCCCTGCACTGGGCTCTGTGCTCAATGTAGAATGTGCCTGTCCTCTCCTTCCCCCTCTGCCTCTCCCTCCTGCTTGTGCTCTCATGCTCTAACAAATAAATAAATCTTTAAAAAAAAAAACCTTAAGTATTCCCCAAGGTCCCTGGTTTTTTGTTTTTGTTTTTTAAAGATTTTATTTATCTGAGAGAGACAGAGACAGATGGACCAAGGAGGGTGGGGAGAAGAAGACTCCCCGCTGAGCAAGGAGCCCAACATGGGGCTCAATCCCAGGACCCAGGATCATGACCTGAGCCCCTAAGCCAAAGGCAGACACTTAACAAATTAAGCCAGGTGCCCCAAGGTCTCCGTTTTTCAAGGCATTTCAATATACTAGGTAAATTTTGATAAGTACACAGTAATACTGCAAGGCAATAAATCTTAACTTCCATATCAGATTTACAGGCAAAATGCTTTCAGAGTTCAAAAGAGATACAGACAAGACCCCCTCCAAGGTGACGGGGAAACAGCCCCCTACTTCTCACAGAATATAATTCCAAAGAGTGAATATTGAGCTTATAAATTCTGTGAAGACTTCTATTCCTAGGGATCTAAACAAATTATAAAATGTCTATTTAGAGTCACCTGATACATACCTGAATCTTCTCCTTTTCCTTCCCCACTGAACACATACTGACCTACTGAAGATTAAAGAACATCCACATGGGTTACGGGCTCCCCGGCTGGTTGCACACACGATGACTGGCATTTTGAGGTCATATGTATTAAGCTTATGAAACCTAGGCTTCTTATCAACATTTTTCAGCCTTTTCTCCTCAACTGTTTTTGTGACCTAATAATGGCACAACTGAGTCGACATCCAAATAATTCTGCTAATACTACCATGCGAAGAGGCCTCAACTTCACGGAAATGTGATGTGGTCATTCATCAACCAAAACATTAAAGTCAGAATTTATTCACAAACGGCAGTTTCGGAGTAATTAGTGTTGGGAAGGTAAATGTAGAACAGCTGAGAATAGCAAGCTTAGAAGCTTTTTTTTTTTTTTTTTTTTTTTTTTTTAGGATTTTATTTATTTGACAGAGAGAAACACAGCCAGAGAGGGAACACAAGCAGGGGGAGTGACAGAGGGAGAAGCAGGCTTCCCGCCGAGCAGGGAGCCCGATGTGGGGCTCGATCCCGGGTCTCCGGGATCATGACCTGAGCCAAAGGCAGTCGCTTAACCAACTGAGCCACCCAGGCGCCCCAAGCTTAGAAGCTTCTAAGTGCTTCCCTAGAAATTCCAGATTCTACAGGAAGACTGCTGGGCGATCTGGGAGGAAGGGGCATTCTGTACACTGTTCCACAGGGGACTGCATCTGCCCACTCTCCAGGGGCAGCTGGCCAGGACTCTGCACAGAAGACATAAACTAACTGCATATGTCTCTTTGCAAATGAATTTTCCCAGAGCTATTAGCAAGAAATAAAACTGCTTAATTTGAATTTGGTCAGTTTCCCCTAAGATGTTAAAGATGTTAATGACACAAGGAGGGGGGAGGATAAAAGGATTTATATGGGGACACCTGGGGTGGCTCAATCAGTTAAGCAGCTGATTTCTTCATTTCAGCTCAGGGCATGATCTCAGGGTCATGAGACTGAGCCCTGCACTGGGTTCTGCTCTGGGCATGGAGTCTGCTTGAGATTCTCTCTCCCTCCGCCTCTCCCCCAGCTTCCTGAAAGGTGCACATGCGCTCTCGCTCTCTCTCTCTCTCTCTCTCTCTCTCTCAAAAAAAGGGGGGGGTCATGTGGGAACAATTTATAAATAGATAATCAGAGCTGAGAACTGTAGGATCAAATGTCTAAGATGCAACAAATAATAATTCAATTGACTGAAATGAAAAGAATTAATAATTTGAGGCACTATTTCAAATGCCATGATTTTCTCATAAACAAAGATGTTTTTGCCCATATACTGCGAACGAAAACCTTTAAAGTAGGCAAGTTGTCATTCAAATCTCCTTCCCTTCCCTTTATGTTGTTAATTTTGATGAATTTTGTGGATTATGTATGGGCTTTCAGTATACGTCATTTTAAAACCATTTTGAAAGCAAGTGGAAGATTCACTATAAACACAGAAGCTTAACACAACGTCTTCCAAAGTCAACCCCTGGTCTTCCCCCAAAACTGCTCCATCGACAGCATCCCCGTCTTAGTCGATGGCAATTCCTTCCTAACAGTTACTCAAGGCCAAACCTGGGAGTCATCCTTGCCTACTCTCCTTCCTCAACACCCCACGCTCCATCTCTGAGCACGCTCTGTGGGCTGGACCTCCCTGGCGACCACAGAAGGCAAAGGCGCCATCATGCCCTGCCTGGATCACTGCAAAAACCTCAAAGCACCCTTGGCCTCCTATGGCCTCTTCTCCACGGTTAGTGATCCTGTGAAAACCGCAGTCAGATCTCAGATCTCATCACTTTTCTGCTCCAAAACATGGGATGGCCCCACATTTTCCTCAGACCTCAAACTGGCTTACCAAGTCCTCCCTGATGCTGCCTCACATTCCTCCTGGGCCTCACCTCCTGTTGCTCCCCAGGCCCCTCGCTCTTCCCCCTGCACACTGGGCTATATGCTGATCCTGACACACAACACCTACGTCCCCATCTCGGGGCACCTGTGGCTGTTCCCTCCGCCGAGCAAGCTTTGCTTCTGGATGCCCACAAGGCTCCATCCCTCATCTGCAAGCTTATGCCAGTGCCTCGGTCTTACCAACACAGCTGCTGCCCTAATTACGACTGCCACCTGCTCCGGCTCTACTCCTGGTCCCTCCTCCCTTGATCTACTTGTTTTCCATCACGCTTACCACCCGCTAGTACGCTATATAATTTCGTTATTATGCTTATTGCTTATATGGATTTCCACATACTGAAATGTAAGGAGGTCCATGTGTTCAGGGAGTTTTAACCTGTTGTGTTCACTGCTCTATCTCCAGCACTTCTAAAAACAGTGCCTGATGCAGAACAAGAAGCCACTAAATATTTGTTCAATGAGAAAATTAAAGTAAAAAAGAGAGAAAGAGACCCCCTGGTCTCTCTGCTTGGCCTCGGGCACTTTTCATGAGTAAGGAGTACTCACTGTGGTGGGGGTTGCGGGGAGAACATGGCATGTCTCGCATCATAGACAACATTAGTGTTTCAGTTCAGGATTAAGATAAAAATTAAGCTTCGTAGTTCACTTGCCAACTTCATGGAAAAAAGAATTCTCAAAAACCCTGGATTACTCACACACATCTCCCCTCAGCAAGACCCTGGCCCCCACCCTCCATAACTTCTCTCTGCCCAGAAGGCACCCTGCTTTCTTCCGAGTTTAACACAAGTGAGACTGTCCCTCAGAGGTGGCCCTGCAGACCTGGGACACACGCATTCTCACTACCCCTTACATTGTAACGGCTCTTCTCAGAGTGCAGTCTATCGACTTCTGGGGCCACTGGGACCCTTTCAAGTGGCCTAAAAGTTCAAAAGTATTTTCAAGAACAATGCTAGATGTCATCAGCCACTTTCTCTGAGGACATCCGCAGTGGCAGCTACAAGGCAGTCGTGGCTAGATCTGCTTGTGACTCAGCACACATCAGAGCCAGGCACCGACCGTCCTAGTCATCGCGGACTCCATTACCGCACACTTCCATCAAGAATGCCAGCATCCGTTACCAACGACCTTCGTGAAGCAGTAAAAGTCGCTGACTCTACTAGAACTCAACTCTTGGGAACATGTTTGAGAAGTATCCATACAGCTCTTATGCAAGGGTTCTTGCAAGAACATGCACTTACACCCCTGCGTTGCAAGCCAAGCTAACTTCCTTTTTTTAACAAAACAATTTTTACTCAAAAAAAAAAAAAGGACTGGAAAAATGCTTTCTTTAAAATGAACAAAGTGTCAGGTACCTGACTGGCTCAGTTGGTAAAGCATGCAACTCTTGATCTCACGGTCATGAGTTCAAGTCCCACATGGAGCACAGAGCCTACTCAAAACAAAAATATTTTTTTAAATGAAAACATAAAATGAACAAAGTGAGCCTGTCACTGCCAAGGGAAAAATGGACAGTATTGTAGATATGATTCAAACTTTCTAGCAAAAATTCAAATCCTGGAAAACTTGTGTCCACCACTGTGAGCTTGGTAGCTTCCCAACACATCAAGGCTTTTCCACATGAAACTGGTGATATTAATGAATGTGATTTTAATGTTGCATAATGAAATGCCCATATCTGAAATATCTGCATAACCTAACAACCCATTTTCCACATAAATATTGCACATTACGAAATCACATGACTAAAAGATCCATTTGAAGGGTAAGACAGGCCATGGGGCGCCTGGGTGGCTCAGTCGTTAAGCATCTGCCTTCAGCTCAGGTCATGATCCTGGAGTCCTGGGATCAAGCCCCACATCAGGCTCCCTGCTCGGTGGGAAGCCTGCTTCTCCCTCTCTCACTCCCCCTGCTTGTGTTCCCTCTCTGTATTTCTCTCTCAAAAAATATAAAAAAATAAAATCTTTAAAAAAAAAAAAAAAAGAAAGACAGGCCAACACATTTTCATCGCAGCAAGTAGGAAGGTCTACCCACGGTGTTTCAGAATTCACAGCAACTCACCTTGAAGGAACCACCACTTGTTGAGTTTCGGTGTAATATTAAAAAAAGAATATCCACAATTATCTGAAGGTCATTAAACATTCCTCCTTTTGCCAACTGTATTATCTGTGTGAGGTTGGATTTTCTTCAAATCACTTTCACAAAAACAAGCATTTGCAGTAGGCTGAATGCAGATCTGATATAAAACCCAGCTGTCTCCTACTAAGATACACATTAAAGAGATCACAAAAATGTGACACAATGCTATTCTCACTGATTTTATTTATTTATTTATTGGTTTGGAAAACCAGTTCATTAAAAATATGCTTACTGTGTTAACATGAAATGGATTCATTATATGAAAATAAATTTTAATAATTTTTAAATCTCTTGGTTTAAATTTTTTTAAGATTTTATTTATTTATTTTAAAGAGAGAGTATGTGTGTGTGAGTAGGGAGAGGGGACTGTGGGGAGGGGGAGGCAGAGAATCTCAATCCACTCTGCACTGGGCACAGAACCCGACACGGGGCTCCATCTCACAACCCTGAGATCGTGACCCAAACTGAAACCAAGAGTGGGACACCCAATCAACTGGGCCACCCAGGTGCCTCTTGGTTTAAATTTCTAACACAGTAAACTCTGATAGACAAAACTCACATAACAAAAGCCCTTTGGGGTCCCCGGCACTGTTCACAGTAAAGGACCTAGAGACCCACAAGTCTAGGAACTGCGGGATTCGAGCTGAGGCATGACGGTGTGTTAGGACCTCTGGCTAGTCAGACGTCTGCCCCACTTCCCCTGTAGCAGCCCGAAAGCGGGGCTACGGTTCTTTACTTTTGCATCTCAGCCACCAAACACAGTGCTTGACACATAAACACAAATTTATTATATTTATGGAGGTGAGAAGACTGAAATGGCCCTGCCTGGGCCCTAGTCCATCTGGAGGCTCTAGGGAAGAATCTGTTCCCACGTCCCTGCAACCTCTAGAAGCGGCCCACGTCACTCCAATCTCCTTACTCACTGCATCTCTGATTCTGACTCTCCAGCCTCGGTTTTGCAGTGGGCCCACCAGATAATCCAGGATCATCTCTCCATCTCAAGGTCTTTAATCCAATCACATCAGTGAAGTTCCTTTTGCCACCTAGGTTCTTTTGCCATATTCACAGGTTCCAGGGATTAGCATGTGGACACTCTTGGCAGGAATTTATCTGCTGCCTACCACGGCCATGGACAAAGATAATTCAATAAAACAGAGCAGGAAAAAAATGCCGCACCATTTTTCCCAACATTTAAGAGTCTCCAGACCGGAATGAGAAAGAAACTAAGAACAATGATTACCTCTGGGTGAGAAAGTGGGTGGCAAAGTCCAGTGTGGGAGAAATTCATCTATTTTCTTCAGTTGAATGCTTATGTGATCTTTGCTATGTGCCACTATCCAGTTCTTTCCAAATACTAGCTCATTAATCCCGTAAAAACCCTAGACTAGTTTATGGCTGCAAAAACTAAGCACAGACAGATTAAGTGGCACCCCCAAGCAACATCCCACAGCTCATCACAAACCTGCTGCAAGACGGACCCCAAGCTGCATGAGTTGTGGCCACATTCTCAACCCCTTCCCTGCGCAGTTTTGACCGTTGAACGCCTCGCACTGCTGGGACGTCACACCAGGCACATGTATTGCCAATCCAAATAATGAAAGACACCGTCCCAACATAGCTATCTCTAGAAGTGAACGCTCAGGAGGAGACAGCCCCACAAGGTCTTCCTGATGGTCTCAATTCCTTCACAAGGAAGGAGAAAGTGGGCAGTACAATTCACTTCCAAGCCCATTACAAAGAACAAACATGGAAATGCAGACAAGCTCATTCAGCACTCAGCACTC
The DNA here is from genome assembly GCA_004023965.1 of Spilogale gracilis. NCBI lineage: Eukaryota > Metazoa > Chordata > Mammalia > Carnivora > Mephitidae > Spilogale > Spilogale gracilis. Next base: position 114,060 of record PITA01000603.1, read on the forward strand.
ATGATAGCCACAAGACAGTCAGAGCTTTATTTTTCTTTTTCGTAAAGTTTCCTCTTTCAACCACACCTAACAGTTCCACGCGGCTCACTCTGCTGGCATGGGAGAGATTTCACCCAGTCCTCCCAAACTCTCAAAGAGCTGGTAAAAGGGACATCGCCCACAGAAACTTCACACAGTGTTCTCCAAAGAAATTCTGTAGATTTTTACCTGAAAGATGAATTTCCATTTATTATTAGGAGAGGTCAATACAGGGCTGGCTTCTGACTCAAAATGCAGGCCAAGTTCATTTTCCGGCTTCCCCCTCAGTTCCAACAATGCCTCATCCTTCTTACTATGGGGCACCCCCTACCACACAAGCCAGCGGGGTAGCCCCCTACAATGACTGTGAGGACCACACCACTCCTGGCCATGGCTTCACACATGAAGGAGCACTCTGGTTTTATAGGACACCTACAGTAATTCATTTATGCATTCTTTCCCAAGGAAAACATTTATTTGAGTATTCCTTCTGCAAGGTCTTTTGGTCATTCAAAACAATGACCAAAGATCCGGGGGGATCATTAGGGTAAGCATCTGTCTTCAGCTCAGGTCATGATCCCAGAGTCTTGGGATGGAGCCTTACATGGATGGGGTGGGTCGGGAGGGAGGCGGGGGGGGGGGGGGGGGTCCCTGCTCAGTGGGGAATCTGCTCCTCCCTCTGCCTCTGCCCCTCCCCACACTCATGTGCATGCTCTCTCATAAATAAAATCTTTTGAAAAAACAAAATAAGTGACCCTTATTAATAATAAGGGATAAATCCCTCTGCATTTTGTGCAAGGCAGGAGAGTAACACATTACTCACCAGTTTGTTTTTTTTTGGGGGGGGGGGCCTTGAGGTTTTCTTGGTTTTGTTTTTTGTTTTTTGTTTTTTGTTTTTTTTTCAGTACAGTCCAGGACATGTTACAAATTCCTGCAATTTAGGGTTTTCTACAATCTGGTCCCAATAGGATTTCCAATTTTTTTTCCCATTCACACACTAGCCAGGTGAGCTCTACATGCTGTATGTGAAACGCCCTTCGGACCTCATGCTACACACACCCCCCCACAGGTAATAATCCGGCTGCGGTGCTCAAGACAAATGCTAACCTTCCTCCCATTTCCCACACTTCTCTTTTGGACCCTTTGCTCAAAATGAACAGAAAAATCAGTGGGAATTCTACCTCTGAGCTGGACTTCTTCCATCTTTATTGAAAAGTTTTTTTAAATAGTGAATTATTATTTATAAGTGTTTTACTTTTCCCACTCAACAAAAGCTTCTTGAGGATAGAAGATAATGTCTAATTCATCTTTATGTACCTGCAACATTAAGCGGAATGTTACGGCTTCTCTGTTAAATAAACAAGTGAATAAATGAAGGGCAAAGAATGAAAAAGGGGGATCGAATGCCCCAACAACACTAAGCTTGGTAAGACAGTTTGTACCCAAGGTCTGTAACTCCCTACTCAGCTCAGAGAAAACCACACACTCACATGGATGAAAGTGATGAAAATGCAAGGACCTTCGGCACCATTAATAACAATGGAGATTCTAAGACCAACATTCTCTGTATCCTGGTAAAAGTGGTCTATTTCATACTCATATTTTAATTTTTTTAAGAATTTTTTAAAGATTTATTTATTCGGGAGAGAGCATGAGCAGGGGAAGCAGCAAGCCGAGGGAGAGGGAGAGGGAGAAGCAGGCTCCCCACTGAGCAGGTAGCCCAATGCAGGGCTCGATCTCAGGACCCTGGGATCATGACCTGAGCTGAAGACAGATGCTTAACCTACTGAGCCACCCAGGTGTCCCTTCTTTTAAAATTTTTAATGCACCGACCATCTTTAGGAAGTCTTACATTTTTACATCTGGGCATCCAGGGCATCTGCTGGCCAGCCGCAGTAAATGCGATCGCACACACGAACAGCATTCCTGGAGCTAAAAGCTGTTCGTCGTCCTACACCAGGCTATGGAAGCCAAAACGCCCTCATCCTCATCAACAGGAAATCTGTGGGTTTGCCACACCAGAGCCGGCTCTGTAATTCCACCCCTGTGACCCTCCCCCTCTGGTGACAAGCTGTAGAAGGGACATGGGCAATACCAGGAGCAATTCCTTCCAAAAAGCAAATCTGCATCTAAGTGACTTCTGGTAGCCCGAGGACCTCCACTCCTCATACATCAATTCAGCATGGGAGTGATTCAACGCTGGGTGGGGGATTAAAAAAAAGAACTTCAGGCTGCAACTACCTTCCTCCTCCTCGGGTAAGCACCGCTGGGCTGATGCTGTCTGAGCGGGAGCAGGAACCTAGGTCCCCTGTCTTCTGTCTGAGAAATGCACCCCGACTCTCACAGCACAGTGTTAATAGCTGTTTACAGACGGAGAGAACTTAACGCTACAGCAAGCTTCACGCTGACAGACTTGGTTCAGAAACTCCAGGCCCAACAGGACTCTCTCTAAAAGCTGGTAGAATTTCTCAAAAGATGGCATACCCTAGGAAAAGGGATTTTCAATCTAGACTGCAAAAAAAAAAAACCGGCATGAAGAGGAACGTGGGATAATCAGGGGCGGCGGGCCGTCCAAGTCCTTCCATGGGGGCCCTGTTGGCTCGACACTAACACCAGCCTCTTTGGGGGATTCTAGCCACAATATTAATCTATAAGGCTTTACAGATGAGATCTCCCCTTCAGTCAAATACAGCCTACACACATTTCCGCTCTTCCCACTGTGGATAACCCAAAGAGAAAGCCAGACCCTTAGAAGCAAGACTCACATGGTCACTCATGTCCAAGGAAGCCAGGAACTTAACGCATCAGTCCCAGCTGCGGTCCTGTCTGCTCCACTCTTCATGGAGGATCCCAGGAAGGTCACAGGAAGCCCGTGACGGCGGGGAGCTCTTGGCTCCTCCGTATATTCAGTTTGCTGAATGGGCCTGTGTCTCCTCAGGGCTGGTTGCAGCCAAATGAGCTCACAGGTCAGCTGGCTGCATTCTGAGCCACTCCGGACCGTGGGGGTGGTCAGGGGCATCTAATCCCTCGCCACCGGGAGAGTGACAACACACAAGCACAACAGTTACCACTCACTGAGAACTTCACACACATGATCTCACTGAATCCTCAAACCCTTGGTACACAAGGTCTACCTCTCAGGGTCAGCATCCTCCCTTAGACTAATGCCTCCCCGCACCCACCCTGGGACCCCCGAGGGAGCTGGTCTAACTACAAAGCCTGCACTGCCCCAGACCTCCTGCAGGTGGCTCTCTGAAGGTGGGACCCAGGAATGCGCATTTCCCCAAGCTCAGCAGGCGGGCCTTCAGCACCAGAAAGTCTGAGAACCCTTTCCCTAACCAGGGCACATACGAATGAGTCTCAAATGCCAGTAGCATGCTTCTTTTCTAGAAAAGCAAAGATGCTAAACAGCAAGCTACGATCCTTGCCTGGGCTCCTCAGGACCTGCTATTCTTGCTGGCACTTTTTTCCATCAGATCTATAAATAGGAAGGGTGCTTTGTTTGGCTCCAACCTGATCAAGAGACAAAAGTCAACAAATATAAATGTCTGGACACCTGACCAAAACCAAAAGTAGACCGAAAGCCCTAAACCCAATGTAGTTCTTCCCAGGGCCTCACACATTTTAAGCGATCAGTAAACATCATAGACTGTCCAGATAAGCCCAAAACTTCCCTGCAGCTTCTTCCTTTTACGTTCTGATATTCTTATGTTTCTGTTTAAACAAAACTAAACGAAACAAAACACGGGTCTTCCCTTCCAGAGCACCAGCTGTTTGGTTTTTTTTTAATAACAGAGAGAGGACCGGCTTCTCTGGAAAACAAAATGGGGAAACCTTCCTAGTAGGCAGGGGCTGCCTCTGGTAATGCAGAAGGAACACGAAATTGAGGGGAAGGCAGACTCTGAGTATAACTCAAAGTTGAATGAAAAATTGTTTCTCAAGGTCATTTAAGTTCGTCCCTTTGTGTAATTTTTAATCTAAGTTCTTAGCAAGAAAATGGGACTACTGTTTTCTGATTCATTACCAAAGCAAAGCAAGGTAATTTTTCATACAACATTAAACTGCAGAGGAGAGGGAAGAGGAGAATCCCATTTGGGGGACTCCTGAAGCGTAAGGACCTGGGCCAGACACACACAGATAGATGTGGACTCCCTCACAGGGAGCTATTTGGGTGAGGGGTGGAACTGTATCTTCCAGATGAGAAATCAAGGCTCAATGTCTTCACATGGGCTCCCCCATAAGCAGAGTCCAAGCTGAGGACATGGCTTTATAAGTTTATTTGGAAGGTGATCCCAAGAGGTCCAAGGGAAGGCACAGGGAAGGTGAGACCAAGAAGAGAGAAAGCCCATAAAAGGTATAAAACGAGGTTGCTCCATGCACTAGGGGCTCAATACCCCCTGCTGAGTCATGGCACAACACCACAGAACTTGGGGTCCCCCACCAGCATCCATGCTTCCCCGGCTAAGGGCTGCCCTGAGGTCACACCCAAGCAAGCACGGCCAGGACTTGAATCCAGGTCGAACTCACAGGCCTGCATGCCTGTCAGCTCACCTCACGTGCCCCCTCACCTCACGTGCCCCCTCACCTCTCCTTTCCCCCATGCAAGGCTCTTGGGCACAGTCACGCTACTATGCACAAATGAGGAACTCATTCTTTTTATCCTTCCCACCCCCACCCCTTATTTTCTTTCCCCCCAACCTTAAAAACATACAGACAACCTTCTGAGATATTCACCCACAGGTGTTTTCTTCCTTCACAAGCTTCACTTCAAAAAGAAAACAAATTCTGGGGCGCCTGGGTGGCTCAGTTGTTTAAGCGATTGCCTTCGGCTCAGGTCATGATCCTGGAGACCCAGGATGGAGTCCCACATCGGGATCCCTGCTCGGCAGGAAGCCTGCTTCTCCCTCTCTCACTCCCCCTGCTTGTGTTCCCTCTCTGGCTGTATTTCTCTCTGTCAAATAAATAAATGTTTAAAAAAAAAAAAAAGAAAGAAAAGAAAACAAATTCTGTATTTGCAAAGTGTATGGGGAAGCCGCCCACCATGGCTGTTTGGTTTCCCATGTAAGCACATTACTGTGGGAGGGTGAGAGACAGAGAGCAGACCCACAGGCAGAAGGGTTGCAGGATGCTCCTGGAGACAGCGGTGCAGCCCCACCAGACACAGGGCCTCGCCAGGAAACCAGGGAGGGGCCAAGGGCTCTCTCCTGACTGCAGCAGAGCCCCGCGATGGAGGATGAGTGGAGGGAGGCACCGCAGCCATGGAGGCACCTGCTGGACGACCAGCGACCGGAAAGGACCGCCAGGCTGAGGAGCTGAGCCATCCTATACACAGACAGCAGCCGCTCTCCCTAAGTGATAAAGGTTTTCACTATGAGAATGGCTCCCTGGGGTGAGTGATATAATGGCTATCTTTTCTACTCAAGATTTTATTCACTTATTAGAGAGAGAGGGACGAGAGAGAGAGGATGAGCGTGGGGGGGGCGGCAAAGGAAGAGGGAGAAGCAGATGCCCCCATGTGAGACTCGATCCCAGGACCCGGGGATCATGACCTGAGCCAAAGGCAGCCACTTAACCACTGAGCCACACAGGCGTCCCATATAATGGCTATCTGACCCAGGACCTCTTTGAATTGTTTCTGTACAAAACAAATGGAAAAGGGAAAATGGGCTTAGCTGACCTGCTTGATCCTTACCATTAAAAAAAAAAAAAAAAAAAGTAAATTTGCCACTTTTGCTGCTTTCTACAGAAATTAATTCCTACAGTACCAAAAGTGTATGGACTCTGCAGTAATTTCTTATTATGATAAAATACATAGAGATATAATGGGCAGTGACTATATCCCTCAAGAATAATGAATCCAACGAACGGACACATGCATGTTTTATGTGAGATGCTCAGGCCTGGACCAGAGCCCAGGGTCACTGAGTGATGGCCCTAATATCACCAGGTAATTAATTAGTTCCATCACAAGTTCTGCTTTATGATATCCGCTTTTATATGCCAATAGTCAATTTAATGGCATTTTAAATTGGAGTGAAGCCCCAAGAGGAGAAAGCACTATAAACACCTTACTGAACCACAAATCTTACATCTAATTTTTTTATTTCAGAAATGACCTAATAAACTCACCTTATAATTTGATCGATCCAAACAACTCCTCTTTTTGTGTGTTTCATTCATTTCTAGTAATCATGCAGAGATTTCAACTGGAAATCAATTATCACTGCAAACAGGTATAAAAGTTCCTTTGTGTGGTGACGCCTGGGTGGCTCAGTCCATTGAGAGTCCGACTCTAAGTTTCTGCTTAGGTCATGATCTCAAGGGTCATGTGATCGAACATGGAGTAAGGCTCTATGCTCAAGTGCAGAAGCCTGCTTAAGATTCTCTCTCCTTGCCCTCTGCCCCTCCCCCTGCTCGTACTAAACAAACAATACATAAAAATTAAATCTAAAAAAAAAATTCCTTTGTGTCCATGTAACATAAAGATGCTATACTCTGTCTCATGTGGGGCCTGACCAGCTTCCTCCAGGGATACAGGGGAACTACGGGTTTGCCCCAGTACCCAGAGCCTCTGATTTACTTGCCTGAAGCATACGGAGTATCCATGAATTAATAAACTCAGAAATCCAGACCTTCAGATTATCTCCTCATGTGGAAATTTTACCTTTGGAAAAATAAGCTAGCATACAACTTTTCCTTTTTAAAAAAAATTTTTTTTTTACTTATTTATTTGTCAGAGAGAGAGGGAAAGAAGATAAGCAGGGGTAAGGGCAGAGGCAGAGAGAGAACCAAGTTTCCTGCTGAGCAAGAAGCCCGATGTGGGATTCGATCCCAGGACCCAGAGTTCATGACCTGAGCCGAAGGCAGCCGCTTAACCAACTGAGCCACCCAGGCGCCCACAACTGTCATTTTGAAGCCTTGCCAAATTTTTAAAATTTATGAAGTACATGAAAAGCTTGCAGTTAATTGAAAAAGTAGCCTCTTAACAAAAGAGGTAAAGAATCATGAGACTGAGGGGCACCTGGGTGGCTCAGTCAGTTAAGCGTCTGCCTTCTGCTCAGATCAGGATCCCAGGATCGAATCCCACATCGGGCTTCTTGCTCTGCAGGGAGCCCGCTTCTCCCTCTGCCTGCTGCTCCCCTCTACTTGTGCACTTACTCACTTGCTCTGTCAAATAAATAAATAAATAAATAAGATCTGAAGGAAAAAAAGATTAAACTGATGTCCCACCTACCAAGACACCTACAAAAGAAGAACAAAACTATCTCCAGTCCCCTAAGAACCCAAAAAAGAATGCTGTAAAATGGGGGGGGGGGGTTTGTCTTAGATTCAACTGAAAAGAAAATCAAACTCTGTCATTTCCAATGGCTTTCATCTACCTTCAATCACAAAGCAATTACAAGACAAAATTATCCCGAATGATTTTTTTGAAAGATTCTTTGATTTTAAAGAATATTCTCTTGTGCAGAAATTTATCTTCTATTTCCATGGAAGTGTTATAATTTCTAAAGTGCATGAAATTCTGATTAAATCTACTTGGTTGGCATCTGTGTTCTTCTCCTAATAAATGAGAAAATATTCTTTGAACAGTCTAAATAATCTAAGTTTGCAAGCAAAATCACAGCCTAAAAATATCAGCTGTTGACACCAACAGTGAAGAAGGAAGAAAGAACACAGTCTTACCATTGGTTGTATTCTTTTTAAAGTTATCCAGGAACTCCTCCAAGAGCTGGGACTGGTTCGGAGGGGGCAGCGGAGTCTTCTGGTCCCTCGAGCACAGGTCACTGTCTGACCAGGATGAACACAAGGTGCCTTTTGGGTCTCGTGGCCGGGCAATCAGAGTGAGCCCGACGCTCTGCTCAGAAAACAAGGCCTCCATCTGCTTCAGGTCAAGCTCAGAGACAGCCGCCCCATTTAAGGTCATGATTTCATTGCCCTTTCTCAACCCTGAGAACAAGGAAGAGGAAACAAAAGGAGAAGACAGATGACTGAGAGAAGTATTTTAACATGAAGATGAAAGACGGCTAGGAACTCAAACCACGTATTCTCAGGGGCCGTCCCATGGCTGTCTTCCAAGAGAGGCCAGAACGCACAGTATTCAGAGGCCACGTGACGGCTCTCTCAAGGCTGGGATTAAAAGGAATAGTTTGGGGTTTTGTTTTTTGTTTCTAAGTAAGTTTTCTGCCCAACATGAGGCTTCAACTCACAACCCAGAGATCAAGAGTCCTGTGGTCTATAGACTGAGCCAGCCAGGTGCCCCCGGAAGGCACAGTTAAAAAAAGAAAACCAGGAGTGCGTGGCTGGCTCAGACACAGCTGAGTGTCCCACGCTTGATTTCGGCTCAGGTCACGATCTCAGGGTCTGCAGCGGAGGGCCCCGTGCTCAGCACGGACTCTGCCAGAGATTCTCTCCTTATGTCCCTCGCCCTAGTAAGTAAGTAAATAAATAAATCTTAAAAAAAACTAAGGGAGATAACCATTTGACCAACATTCAAATTCACTGTTCCTCTATTTTCCTGATGTTAAATGCCATGGGAAATAACATTCATCTGTGTGTGTCTGGCTTTCTGTTTCCTGTCCCCATCTGTCTACACAGTGTGTGTGTGTGTGTGTGTGTGTGCTGTCTTTCAAAACAGACCCCCTACACTACTCTCTATCTCTGTCTCTCTCTATATAAGCACATATGCATTTTCAATTAAACTATCAAATTTACTTTTTTTCATTCTAGGAGAACCCATTCTCTGACAAAACTGTAACAAGACCATGTCACCAGGCAGGTGCATCCCCCAGTGCTGAATCAGGAGAGCACAGAGGCACCGTGCCACACGGACGGACCTTCTCCATACGCCAAGCCGTCAGGGAGGACGTCACTTATAAAGATGCGGCTGAGACGCTGATGCTCGTCCACCTGCGCTGTCACCGCGAACCCTACGAGTGACAACGAGAGAGGAAAACAAGCCTGAGTTCAGCACACTAGTGAGTTTCTCCAGCTCCGTCAGCAGCACCCCCTCGAGCAACTTCTCCCCTACTTTGCGGTGTCAAGGAAGTCCCGCTGCAGGTCCTGAGAAGGCACAGCTCCCCAGCAGGCGCACAAAAACAGGAACGTGGCCGACCTAAAGGTTCCAGGAGGGCTCAACCTTGCCCAAGAGTGGACATACCACACGCAGTTTCCCACAGCGTTATTTACGGCAGCCCAAGGCAAAGAAGCAACCTGACCATCCTTCGACATGTGAACGGATGAGCACTGCAGTACGTCCACACCAGGGAACAAGGAACAGATTCCGATCCAGGCCCCACGCGGGCAAACCCTGAGGACGTTGTACTCGGTGAAATAAGCCAGTCACAAAAGAACAAATACTGTATGATTCCAATTACGTGAGAGACTCAGACCACTCAAATCCACAGAGACAGAAAACAGAGTGGTGCTTGGCAAGGGGTGGGAGGGGGAACTGAGAGACCTTAAAAGCCACAGAGCAGACTGCCTGGGGGGCTCAGTCCTTAAGCGACTGCGTTCGGCTCAGGTCGTGATCCCAGGGTCCCAGGATGAGCCCCACATCGGGCTCTGGCTCGGCAGGAAGCCTGCTCCTTCCTCTCTCACTCCCCCTGCTTGTGTTGCCTCTCTCACTGTGTCTCTCTGTCAAATAAATAAATAAAATCTTAAAAAAAAAAAAAAAGCCAGAGATTTCCAGTTTTACAACATGAAAACAGCTCTGAATATGAACCCATGCATGGCTGCACAGCATAGGAAAAGTATTCAAAGCCACTGAGCTGTCATTTTCAACCATTCTTAACAGTTACAATGGTAAACTTTGTTGTGGGTGTTTTACCACAATTGACTTTTTTTAAAAATTTTTTTAGAAGTTGAAACCAAAAAGTTCTCTTACTGAAATAAATTAAATTCAGTTCAATACAAAGTAATTTGTTAAGAAACAGCTCTGTATGGGGTTAGGCATTTTAAGTAGGTGGAAAACCACTTGGACCGATATTGTACCTGCCCTAAATGTGACTACATGCAAAACTGGGAGGCGGGAGGGGGCAGCCCTGCCTCTAACTCTATCTCCCTCACCTGGGTGTGCCCTTCTATCTGATTGTACAGTTGGGAGCACCTGTTCCCCCATCTGGGTTCCATAATACAGGGAGTTCTCGGACGGGGCGGGGGCTTTTCCTCTGTGCCTCGGGCAGAGCCTGGCTGACAGTGATTGCCACAAAGCATCTTTGCAAATATGTGCATTCAGTTCTTCAGTCATTTAAATACTAAGATTCCCAAACACCCATCAAGGAAAGTAGAGTGAAAGTCAGAAGAATACAGATAAAATGCTGAGAAGGCTTCAGAGGGAAAACCAACATAACACTCGGTCAAAATAGACTAAGTTAAAAAACAAAGAACATGTCAATTACATCAATTTTGAAAAAAGACACAAAGAACAAATCCCAAGAAACCTAACATGGTGCAACGACTGGGTTCATTTTAAGGGGAAAAAATTACATCGATGTATTCAACAAGACAAGAAATAGTCTTTCGTGGAGATATGTATTGATCATTATCTAATTACTGAGTTCCCATGGTAAAAGACAAAATGGAATACTGAAATGAACTTTAAGATATGAGCACAGTCCGTAAGAAGCTCAAAGCCAAGTTGAAAGACAAACAAATGGAAATGCAAAAAAAAAATCAAATATTACAAAGTGATTTGGATGATATTGACCCTAAATTTTCAAACTGAAGGTACAGCAATCAGGTAAGCCTTCTTTAAGAAAATTAGACCTTTAGTCAGTTCCCAGAAGCCAAGGTGGATTTCCACAGAGAGGAGGGAACGGGGAGGGGAAGCCGTGAAGGGCACCGTTCCTGGTGGATGAAAGCTGAGAGCAAAGACACCAAGGAGAATCACAAGTTACTCAGCTCAAAAAAGCACTCAGCATGCAGTAAATTCATTGTGTTACTCTTACCACCATCCTTTCAAACTCATCAATTTTTATACTTATTCCTTTTAATTATTTGGTATTTTCACCTAATATTAATAAGTACCTTTTGAGCCTAATATAAATAAATAGGAAGGATGGGAGAGGAAGTTCAGAAACTACTATTCTAGTTGACAGTGACAATCTCAATGTAAAGAAAATTAGGTCCAAAGACACTGCAGCAAACGAGGCATGGACAGACGAGGCTCTCCACATGGGTCCCTGTGCTCACCAAAGTCAGACGCGCTTCCAGTCTTCGTGAGCTGCACGTCATAAACACTCAGCGGGAAGATTTCTATTTCATCATAAACCTACAAAAGGAAAAGCAACAAAATCAAAACATTTAAAGTTAGGGTATCCCGGGAAATTTTTTAAAAGATATTTTTATTTGAGAGAGAGAGAGAGATTTATGAGAGAGAGAGAGCGCACACGACTCAGGGGAGGGGCAGATAGAGAGGGAGAAGCAGAGGGCTCGCTGAGCCAGACACAGGGCTCAGTCCCAGGACCCTGAAATCATGACCTGAGCTGAAACCAAGAGTCAGATAGATGCTCAACAGACTGAACCACCCAGGCACCCCTTTGGAAATGTATTTTAATGATATCCAAACTAGATGCCAAATTAAAACAGAATTCTCTCCTCCCCTACAAATTACATACTTTGTTGTGTTTTTTTGTTGTTTTGTTTTTTTGTTTTTTTTTTTAAGTAGGCTCCATACCCGTGTGGAGCTCAATGCAGGGCTTGAACTCACGACCCTGAGATCAAAACCTGAGCCAAGATCAAGAGTCAGACACTTAACCGACTGAGCCACCCAGGTGCCCCCACAAATTACAGACTTTTAAAATCAAGAGGCTGTGGATGGGGTTCAGATCACGTGCCTGTTCTTGCATGTACTCATAAGGTGCAGGGACAAGGCACTCGATGTTTTCATCTGCTAATTTTCGGAGCTGCAGGCCATAGTGGCTGGGTTCCAACTGCCTCATCTGTAAAGAAAAAGACAGCTATTCAGATCTTAAATGTTCCTTCTGAATTCATCACTGTCCATTAAAAATCAAAGTGGAAATTTCTAAAGGAAATACTAAACATAATGTGTGCAGTTTAAGCCCATAGGTGAGAGCTAAAATTTCAACATGCCAAAAAAAAAAAAAAAAAGAGAGACACAAATATTTTTAAGAAGGTTTTCTCTAAAGGACACTGCTTATCACTAAAAGCAAGAGATGTATTTCTAAGAACTTACAGTAGTATATTATCTGACAGATTAAATCTTACCATCTCCGCAAATACTGTCATTTTATATACTGGTTTTACCTAAGTTGTTTCTCATTAATAAAATAGAGAAATTTTGTGAAACATGAATAATCTCCTATTCTACAGACTTCAGAATTAGGAATTTCCTACCCTAAGATGTTTCAAAAGGAAAATGTCAATACACATACTCATTCACTCATTCAGAAATTAGCTCTGGCCTATGCTCTAACTGGGTATAACTGACCCACTTTGATTTCTGGCATCTATCACTTAAAAGACTTAGGAACTTCATAACTCATGCTGTTGGTAGAAAATGATATTTTGGTTGTCTGAATAAAAAACCTTACATCATGGAGTAAAAGGACATTAGATTCCTATGAACGTAAGCTACATATATAAGGTCTGGTGTCTTAAGGCTTAAGCCAAAGTAAGAATATTCAGAGATAAAATTAAAGATCATTCACATCTATTAAGTGTTCATGGTAAAGAGTTACGAAACCCACATGCCTTTTCTCACCATTCCAGGTATCTGATGGCATTTTCTCTGAAAACTTAAGAAGCCTTCATTTCTACTGCGCCACCTAGTGGATTAAAAAACTCTGCTCTGATATTCAGTCTATGACCTCAACGGGCTCTCTTTTAAGACAGCGTAAACCTTCTTTTCGGAAACAAAACCTGGTTTGAATAATGATTAAAGCACCACTAACAATCTCCACGAAGTAACTTGCGAATACTATCAAGTTACTCGTTTAGAGAAACTGGATAATAAAACTGCTTAGGAGTAAACCAAACTATTTTGAAGTTTATGCCACTTTCTTACAGACCACTATCTCTAAGGAACTTAAAACAGTCTTCATAATTATTCTAGCTATAAAGGTATATAAAGAATTTCAGTAAAACAGCTCAGGTTCTTCATGACTCTCTTCTAAAAGATGGAGGAGGAGAATGCTAATTAAAGTACTAGATATGTCCATTAATAAACATGTTGATTAATAGATGTTAATTTTTTTCCCTCCTACAGAAAGCGAGGGCTTAAATACCACACAGATTTAGAAGGCATAGGGAGACAGCATTAATGATTCTTTCTACTGACACCTATTTCCGTAGCAAGATACATTACCTTGCACGCAAGAGTCAAAATATCTTCTACTCTGTGTTCTGGCTTGATAATTACAGTAACCCCTTGATTATCCTGAAAATGAACGTAGGTCTGGACCTCCCACGTGTTGTCTCGGGGAACAACATCGGCTGCTGAACCGTATATATGCAGAAGTTCATCCACCTGTTTTCAGACGCCACAAGAAAATACAGAAAGATTTGATACACAAAGCACAGACACTATGAAAAAAAATGTCCCCTTGACTCATGGTGTATTCTATAGCAAGCCCTTCCACATTCCTTGCATCTAGCTTCTCACAACCCTCTGGGGAAGACAAGCCAGTGTCTCCTTGTTCACTTAACCCACATGAAACTGAAGCTCAGGGAGGCTGAGCAGAAGGCAACGGACTCCTCATCCTGTGTTCTGCCCACAGGCTACTTGCAGCCTAGCCCCAGTTTGAACACGACAGTGGAGGCAAGGGTGCTTGGTATCCACGCTAGGGGCTCCAGGATTACTGGCTGACAGGCGCCCTGTGAAATCTGCATCCCTGATGCCTGTGAACTTCACTAGAGGCTCGTTCATGACCACTGACGCCCGTGTTGCACTCCAACCCAAACCGCACTGTATCTGAGCAACCCAGGTTCTCTTCTCTCTTATTTTTACTTGCTTCATAAAAGCAGTCCCTAATCCTGGGAACATTGTTTTTTCCCCTTTCTGTCAGCTATTTCACTCCAGACATTCTTAGAAAACATCCCTAAACATGCCACCTTAAAAAGGAAGCTTTGCCCAGACATGTTTAATTCCTTGGACCCCATTACCATGTAATTCAATAATCTCATGCTAACATGAACTTCCATGATTTATAAACAAAAATAGTTAGTATGCATTAAGCAACTCAGAAATGTTGTCCTCTGGTTAGATTCTTGCACTGGTCTGGTGGTAAAAGACAGACCTGGGATTTAAAATCAAAACACTGGTTGTTCAAATTATATACTACCACTGAGTCGGCAGGACAGGACCTTCACCTTGCTGAGCCTTGTCTACTATTCTGTAAGAGGAGATACTAGTCATATAACTCTTTATTAGTTAACACAGATTTTGCCAGCAAAAACTATAGATGTGAAAATACCTTACACACTAGAAACGTTACTTTCAATAGTATATTATTATATCCTACTTATCATAAAGTTATCATCAATGGATTTTACTTCGAATTCCATGCATTAAAAAAAAAAAGCCACAAAGCAAAAAAAGCTTCCTATGTTGGATTAAAAAACTAGAATAGAGCAGCACCCGGGTGACTCAGTCAGTTAAGCAACTGCCTTGGGCTCAGGTCTTGAGTCCAGGGTCCTGGGATCAAAACCCAGGTGTGTTCCCTGCTCAGCTCTCTCTCACTGTTCCTCTCTCTCTCTCTCATATAAATAAAATCTTAAAAAACAACAACAACAACAACACCAGAACAGATATTGAAGATTTCAAAAGAAGAGTCTCAGGAAGAGAAAGAGAAGAATCCATTTTTCTGTGCTATCTTTTTAAAACTGTGGCACTCATCTTTAAAGGGGTGTTTCTGGGTCTGTCGTGGATCTGTCACTTTCTGTACATTTTCCTGGAAGATGATCATAGCCCAGAATGAATATCAATCTCATGCGCCAAACCAAAAGAAAAAAGAAAAAGAGAAATAGACACCTGAAGCCAAGGGGCAGGGAGCTAGCATGGACCCACTTTCTTCTGAAGAGTCCTATCCCAGATAGATCACTTCTCTTCTCTGATTCAACTCCTAGGTACTCTTCCTCTGGGGAGTTATTTCAATCAGGTGAATTAGCAACAAGCAGGTACTGCCTTAAAAGTACAGAGGCCACCCCTCCACCCCCCTCCACACACACACCCACCCACCCACCAGGCTTGCTCAGAATCAAACTAAAACCCCAGCAGAGGTCACTGTGGAGTAAGAAACCACACAGGAAGCAGGCCACGAAGTCAAATAATGGATTACTCCTGCAAAACAATTTAATCTTGCACTTTCAGAGCCGAACTGGAAAAACGTGACTGGAGATGGACAGGTGGGAGATGGACAGGGGAAGTACAAGCTCACAGCTATCCTTCCCTTTCCTCCTGTTTCCATCCTTTACTCTCTGTCATAGAGAGACTGTCTTACGTGGGGCCAGATGAAATAGCTTTTTCCTTTCTTCCCCCCCCCCCAAGTAGGCTCCACACCCAACCTGGGTCTTGAACTCACCACCCTGAGATGAAGAGCTGCAGGCTCTACTGACTGAGCCAGCCAGTCAGGTGCCCTGGGATGGAATAAGCTTTTTGCGTGGCATCAGTCCACTGAATACTAACAACTCTTTGTGCATTGTCCTAACCCTATAGGTAATAAGTGAGAAAAATGAGGCTCAGAAAATTCCAGAAATTTGCCCAAGGGCACACAGTGAGCTGTGATGGTGGTACTATGGGGATCTGAAGCCTAAAAACCTACCCTCACCACCACTGCACTATAGAACCTGCCAGTTACCTCCCCACAAAATGAATACAACCTCACTTTCTTGAATATCTTCTGCTATTCTACAACACACACCAAGTTCTGGTGGAACAAACGGCTCACCAAACATTCCCCACAAAGCGGCAGCACTCTCCTTTCATTTCAACTTCCCTTGCCTGCCCTACCTTCCTCACGGCTCCAGTGCTAAAACCATACACATCCTTCGACCTTTTTTCCAATGTTACCCCCTGCCTCTCTAACGAAGTCTCTCCTGCTCACTGCTTCCTCTTACCCAATGCTACTCAATTAAATGAGGCTATTGTCCTCTCTGAGGTAGGACTTGATGAAGTCCAGCTCACTAGATAATCACTTTTAGGCTCGCTCTCTCTCTCTCTCTCTCTCTCTCAGTGCTAAGACAGGTGACAGCAGAGGCTCTGTCTTTCTGGCTCTGGGTCCTCTTCGAATGTTGACACAATGCATTCTGCACCCAGAACATATCCAGCACAGGGCTGCTGAATTGGATGCGACCAAGAATTCAGACATACATAGGCCTGCAAGGGAAAAGCTGCCCTATCCATATGGTGTCAAATTCTTAATCTTCCTTAAGTTTTAAGAAATTAATAGATTGTTGAAGGGTAAGAAGCTCTAGACAACAGAAAAGGATGCAGATAAATGCCAAAGGACAGAATATTCATATTCTACTCAGTAAAATAAGGCTTTGGCTGCTCTGTGGAATCATTTCCTGAACCCACAGTATTGACCTAAGATCGAGGAAATGATGGGAGAGAAGATACCTATCAAAGCCAAGGCTGTAGAAGATTCACAGCTTCTCAAGAGATCCTGCAATGAAAACTCACATGGAAGTTTTTCCTGTGTGTAACACATAATCTCAAAGGTACATAATTACAGAAAGGGGAAATCTGGTTTTACCAAGGAAACATCAGGAATATGGAATTGACTAATTAGCACAAGAAAAAGAAAAGGCTCTCTGTTTACAGATGCACTAGGTGGTTATAAGCTTGGCTCACTTGGAGCAAAGATTGATTCTCTCAAGGGTCTGTGCTTGTCCACGCCGAGAATATACATATGTGGCTTTATTCTCAGCGAGCCAGATAAAAGCCATTCATTTTCATAAGAGAAAAAGAAAGTCTTGAAAACAAGCAAACAAAAACTAGGCCATCTGGAAAGCTTTTTCCCCAGCCCAGCCTTTTCTGAGGTGCTCCCTTCATCTTTTTACTCCTCACCCAGAAGCCAGCTACTCCACCAAGCTAGCTACTCCACCAAGCCAGATACTCCACCACGGCTGTGCAAACCAACCTGCTCCTCACTCCACCTCCCCCCAAACCCCCTCCACCACCCGCTAAAAACTTGTTTCCAGGGGCACCTGGGTGGCTCAGTCGGTTAAACATCTGCCTTCAGCTCAAGTCGTGATCTCAGGGTCCTGGGAGGGAGCCCCAGGTCAGGCTCCCTGCTCAGCGGGGAGTCTGCCTCTCCCTCTTCTTCTGCCTCTCCCCCCACCCACTGGTGTGCTTGCTTCTTCGTCTGCTCTCTCTCAAACAATCTTCAAAATCTTTTTAAAAATTGAAAACAGGGTGCCTGGGTGGCTCAGTGGGTTAAAGCCTCTGCCTTCGGCTCAGGTAATGATCTTGGGGTCCTGGGATTGAGGCCCACATCGGGCTCTCTGCTCAACAGGGAGCCTGCTTCCTCCTCTCTCTCTGCCTGCCTCTCTGCCTACTTGTGATCTCTCTCTCTCTCTGTGTCAAATAAATAAATAAAATCTTAAAAAAAAAACTGAAAACAAAACAGACAAAAAAACAAAAACAAAAAAACCTAGTCTCCAATTAGCCTGCTCAAGGTTCCCAGTTCCCAGAGAAAACACAGATAATAGCAAAAATATAACAGACCATCTGGTCAAATCCCAACCTCGCCAGAGCTGCTTATCTAGTGTCTCTGGGCTCCAGTTCCCTTGCCTTTCAAGGGGGCGGAAACCCCCCAGCTCCACGGGGAGGTCAGGAGCCACGGGTGTGAGGAACGGCATTTGAAGGCGTTATCCTGTAAAGAGCCCTAAAAATGTTAAAGAACTTTTCTGAAGTTCGGTCTGGACTGCAGAATTAACCCCCGAAATTCAACAATGGCCAGTGTAAACTGCAGGGAAACCATTCTTGTCTCAAAACCCTGAGGAGCTACGAGTGCTGGGGTGACCACGTGGTCGGCTGGGACTGGCCATCCGCGGGAACCGCAGCCCTGGCCCCACAGCCTGGCTCAGGCGGGCCCCCCTCGTGGGGCACCTTCTACAGAAGTGCTAATGATCACTCTTCTGTTAATGGTCGTGCAGGCACCTATCAAGTCACTCACACTCAGAGTGCCTCAAGGAGAGAAAACAAAACTCTGCACCATCTCACAGCAGATGCTTCTGGATCAAACGGCTTATAATTACTACTTGGATCACTGAAGGGAAATGAGTAGCGAAATCACAATCTGGCTGTCACCAGTGGGCCCTCCACCACAGTTGCTGATAAAAGGAAAGTTGATTAGCAAGTGAGATGAGGAGAAAGCACAAAAGGAGGTGCATGCTCTGGGTTTTCCAATAATAGCAAAATGTCATGGAGGAGAAAGTGTTTACCTCCTTCTTGGGCTGCTGCCCAAACATCAGTTGAAATGAAGGGAAAACAAAGACCTATCTCTGTACCTCTCTATCTCTGTCTCCGTGTGCGTGCGTGTTCCACAGGGTCCCACTTAAACAGACTACTGCGCTATGTATGGTCAAGACTAAGCGGTTTCATTCCTCTTTTCCATTTAAAAAACCAACATTAGCATATTTTTTCCCAGTGTGGAGCTAATGACTCATGGGACAATACTTCATTCACTCGGAGCCACAGAAGTCGGGACACCCCAAGCCAAGTTTCCAGGAGAAAGAGCCAAGGCCCAGGGGCTCCACTGTTTCTACAATGAAACTGCTGGGGTAGCGGCCTTCCAGAGCCTCGGCAGGGGATCTGCTGTCACAATCCCCGTAAGAAACACCTCCCTTCAAACACTGCTTGAGACTCATTATTACTCATCAAGAAGCATGCTATGAAAAGCTTTCATTTTGGGCTCGCCAAAATGTCCTTTCAAAAATGCTCAAGTAAGACTGGCTTTACTCCAATCTTAACAGATTTTGAATTAGGATGACTCACTGTTGGGACTGTTACATGGTGCTCCAATCAGAGTGGAATAGTTAAAAATGCCCGGGACCCCTCCCTCCCAACGCTCAGGAATGGCTGCCTTTCTGTATCGCAAATGGATGTCACAACCTGACTATCCACAAGAGGATGGTCTGTGCAAATTATCAATATTCTCCAACAATGAGTAGCAGAGGAAAACCAGTGAAATATGATTTAACCAGCTACGGGCAGAATTTTAAGTCCCAGAGACACACAAAAAAAATACCCTTCAATCCACCTGCAACTCAATTTAAACCTAGTTTTCTGAGTTCTGCAGTCCAGAAATGACATATATACAATTAAAGTAGCCCCGTATGTCAAAAGAATTTATTGTGTCCCTATACCAGAGGCAATTCTTAGTTAAAATAGGAATAAATGTTTTAATGTATATGCTTAAAAAAAAAAAAGATGCAATATTTTCCTCTCACTGATTATAGTGCCAATGGGACTTAATTAAATCACAAGAAGATCATTTGGTCATTTGAGCACAATTTAAATAAGCACTAAGCTTAATTCTGACCATCAACAGCTTTTTTAGCAAAAATTTACTTTCGGGGTGCCTGGGTGGCTCAGTTGATTAAGCGACTGCCTTCGGCTCAGGTCATGATCCTGGAGACCCGGGATTGAGCCCCACATCGGGCTCCCTGCTCGGCAGAGAAGCCTGCTTCTCCCTCTCTCGCTGTGTTTCTGTCAAATAAATAAAATCTTAAAAAAATTACTTTCAAAGCCTGACATAACTTCTGTTAATAAAAAATGCTTCTGTAGGGGCGCCTGGGTGGCTCAGTTGGTTGGGCGACTGCCTTCGGCTCAGGTCATGATCCCAGAGACCCGGGATGGAGCCCCACATCAGGCTGCCTGCTCGGCGGGAGGCCTGCTTCTCCCTCTCTCACTCCCCCTGCTTGTGTTCCCTCTCTCGCTCTGTTTCTCTCTGTCAAATAAATAAATAAAATCTTTAAAAAAAAAATGTTTCTGTAATAGAATCTCTTAACTTTCAAAGTAAGAATTTTAAATTATTTAGGGACAAAAGAGATATACAACCTTCAAACTATGTTTTTTATTGCAGATCAAACATTTATTTTCAACTACTATTAAAGGACTGCATCTAATATCGACAATAGGCAGATTTATTAAGTGATACTCTATCCTTAGCAGTGTGCTATGGACTGAGAACATATAATCATGAAGTATAAACTATATAGAGCAAGGGTGCCAATGAGAAGCCTGCGTGGGCGACACAAAACGGTCACATCACTAAGGGTACGAGGTAGCAAACTGAAGAAGTAGAAGCATCCCCACTTTTCTATAGTTCACATTGTGCCACTTCGCTTTCATGAAAGATCTATGTTTGTACCCATTACAGCTAATGGAAAGAAATCCACAGAAGATTTCCCCCTGGATGAAATCACGTGAAAAGCAAACCCGTAGTCAGTGTCTGTTTACAGTACCAAGCCCCTTCTAGGGACAGAGCGCACACCCCAGCAGCAAGAAGGGCCCGGCCAAGGGCCTTCCCTGGGAGCTACACCTGCATCTTAGCATCCAGCCACAGAGCTTGGAACTGAGTCCGTGAGCACCTGAGCTTTACCTCGATGTATTGTGTGCATCCTTTTACAAGATGTGCCCGAAGGTATCAGAAAAGCCCAAGAGGTTATTTTTTGGCTCTGGGAATGCTCAAAATTTTTCCAGATAAATTAATGGTATTTGCTTCTTCACGTTATGCCATTTCAGCTTATGAAAGGTTTCACAGGAATGCCCTACTTCCCGATTCATGGGGAAACCTGTAATAGTGATACAATTTTTTTAATCAAGTTAAAAAAAAAAGATGGTAATCTGATCTGGGTTTTGCAATAGGCTCTGCATGTGTACAGAAATAAAGGGGCAGGGGACTGAAATTATTATAATCATTTATAGAAGTCTGACATTTTTGATGGCATGATTTATAAAAAGGAAGGTTTGAGGGGCTTCTGGGTGGCTCAGTCGGTTAAGCAGCTGCCTCTGCATTTCAGCTCAGGTCATGATCTCTGGGTTTTGAGACTGAGCCCCACAAGGGACTCTGTGCTCAGTGGGGGAGGGGAAGAGCCTACTTGAGATTCTCTCTCTCCCTCTGCCTTCCCCTGCCCCTCCTCACACTCTAAATAAATGAATAAAATCTTAAAAAAAAAAAAAAAAAAGGAAGGTTTGGACTTGGCTTCCTTGTGGCCCCATGGAGAAGCAACCTAGCAGCAGGGCCCCTAGTAAACGCTCTGAGAAGGGAAGAGGAAGGGGAATGGGGTTTTGTGTGCAGATTTCCTCCCCTAGCTCAGGACACTTTAGGCAGAACAGCCCACTAGGAGCAGTGTTGACAGTAACAAAGCATACTGAAGAGCTCTTCGCCCACAGTCTGGGCCAACCTCACGGAAGGCAGAAGACGGAGCTGTGCTATAGGATTCTAGGATCAGCAGAAAACACCTCCCTTACCTTACCCTCAGGACCCATCAACAATGTAATACTCAACCACTCAGTTTTTTCCAACTAAATTGTCAAGTTTCAACTTCTACAAATAGTTGAGAGATTTTACTGGATGTAAAACTCAAGAAAAAATGATTTGATGAAGATAAAGAAACGCTCAGTAACATGAAACCCAGCTGTAAGGGGAAGGTGTGGATTTGAGACAACTCCAAAGGAAAAGCATCAGTTCATCCAGACAAGCCTTCCATTCAGAAATGGTTCTGAGTCGTTTAGTCAGAAACTCTTCTGGAGTCTAGGCAAGGACCCTGTGCTCAGCTCCACTTAGGGCACTTGGTCGTCCAAATGTTGCTGATTCACAGCCTGGAGGTACCATCCATGTAAAGACCTTGAACCACCCTGAGAGGAAGACGCAATTTTGGATTCACCAAACTCTCAAACGAGAGTAAGTACTGCTGAGCAATAGGAAAGTATAAATGATGAAGTTGCTCTTTTGATCTTAGACAAGCCATTCCACTTGTAAGATAGGGTTACTATGAATTTAGAGATCTTCAAAATTGCTTAGCATTCTGAGACTATCTCTTATCTATCCACTAGGGACCATATGCATTCTAAATTTACTTTCAACAGATTCCTGTAAAAATTGTGAACTAGCACTGTCCACTTAGCGCTTGTGTAAAACAAGATGGCTGCCCCCATGCAATGTTTCCCTCACGGAAGTTACTGCGAGTTTTGGGAAACCTAAGTTCAAGAAAATGCCTATCTGCCACCTGAATCAAATATCGGATGGACAGAAAGGGGGGAAAGGCTACAGAAATGGCTCTGTGATGTTCATTTGGCAGCTACCCTTTAATTTTTAAAATTTTATGTTCCATAAAATTTTATGTTCCATAAAATTTTAAAATTTAAAATTTTATGTTCCATAACTTTTTATAGGATCCTCATATCACAATTTATACTAATTACTATTCTACTAGATTTAAGGTTTTAACTTTAAAGGAAAAGTTGTTTTGTTTTGTTTTTTACTTCCCATATGGTTACAAATTTTACTTTTCTATAATGTCATAGATTATTCCAGCAATTCTGGATCTTCTTGATGTTGTTTTTAAGCAAGAAGCACACATTTCTGAAGACAAGAAACAGCTCAAAGTTGGGTTTACAAAACCACTGAAGTCAAGCTTATAACTCTTTTCTGAATGTGTACTGAACAAAAATCAGAAAGAAATATAGTTAAATATTAACAGCAGTTGTGTTTGGGTAGAGGGACAAGGAATAATTTCCTTTTCCTAATTTTTTTTAAAGATTTTATTTATTTATTTGACACAGAGAAACACAGCCAGAGAGGGAACATAAGCAGGAGGAGTGAGAGAGGGAGAAGCAGACTTCCCGCCGAGGAGGGAGCCCGATGTGGGACTCAATCCCGGGTCTCCAGGATCATGACCTGAGCCGAAGGCAGTCGCCCAACCAACTGAGCCACCCAGGTACCCCATCCTTTTTCTAATTTTTATCTTCTTGGTTTTGTAGTGAAATAATAAACATTAAGGAGCTGGCCATTAAACATTTATGGATACCTACCCATATGTACTTCATTCAGTTACATAAATACAAACACTGGAATTAGTTTCCTGTCTTTTTAAAGCAAAAATGTTCAACCAAATGCTTTTGTCTCTCAGGAAATCTTACATTAAGAACATTTATCACATTGGATGGGATAAAGAACCATATTAGGCTCAGATATAGTTAGCTGAATGTCAACATCTAATAAAAAGAAGCAAGTTATCAAGTTATTTATCATTATCAAGACAGGACTGACTGATTAAAACCAAAATTTGCCTCAGATACATTCACAGAAGTTCAATTCAAAAATATAAGCCTAGCATTAGCCAATAGTATACAGACGACTACCATCTATAATGAAGAAATATTTTCCCACTTACAACCAATACATGATTACTTTACAATTAAGGTACAAGTAGAACCACAATTTTTAAATATGACATTCTTTTCCACTGTATAGGAATATATAAAAATTTTACAGGAATATGCAAAACAGAGGCCACGGAAAAGACGGTTCATGTGTTTTTGTCCACCACTCCTCCTTTATGGTTCCAGGGCTATAAACAGGTCCAAAGAGTGGCTTGTATCTGTGATTCATGCAATAATCAAATAAATATACATATAAAATTGGAAAATCAAGTTCCAGGAGATGTGACCCCCTCTTCCAGATGACACTGGAATCCTGTTCAGAATAACAATATGTTAAGAGTACAACAGTTTCTTCAGACTTCATCACATTTTTCCTTCCCATTTAAAGGATCAGATTCACGCATGAAGAACTCATCTTTTCAACAGCCTTTGAAAAAACAGTAATCCTAAAATGTATCAGTGTGCAATAAAATACATTATCGTATACTAATGTCACTAGGAAATACCACAGATAGGAGTATTAAAAATGTTCTGAAAACAATTCACTATACATGAGCCCCATTTCAGCAACAAGTGCTCACTATTTTTAAAATATTAAAATAGGGGCACCCGGATGGCTCAGTCAGTGAAGCATCTGTCTTCAGCTCAGGTCATGATCCCAGGCTCTGGGGATCAAGCCCCACGTTCGGCTCCCTGCTCAGTGGGGAGCCTGCTTCTCCCTCTCCCTCTGCCCCCCCCCCAATACAATAAAATATTAAAACAGGTATCCTTCCTCCAGGGCAATCAGCAGCATCAACAGCCCAAGGCCTGCCCTGCAGGGGCAGTGTGAACAAGGGTAAGGAAGTGACTTAACCTCTCATCTCTGAAATCTAATGACAAAATGCCTCCTTTGTGTCATAAAGAGTAAGTGAGAAAAGCGTCCAGCACTATAACTTTACATGTTTGTTTTTATATCACATCTTAGGGGGAAAAACTATCTTAAAGGCAATATTCCAATTACATCTCTGTGCCTGGAGCTACAGCTGTGAGTAAGGTGTCAATACCTTTTTGGAAGTGCCAAAGGCAGGCTGGGCGACTTGTGTGTTTCCATTTGGAAAAAGCCTGTGCCAAGTCTGCATTCCTCTGAATCAGCTTCTACCTCATTCTTAACGGACGCTGAACATTTGTGATCTGCTGACTATCAAGGATTTCCCACTTAGTCTGCTGTCCC
This sequence comes from Spilogale gracilis, assembly GCA_004023965.1. NCBI lineage: Eukaryota > Metazoa > Chordata > Mammalia > Carnivora > Mephitidae > Spilogale > Spilogale gracilis. The sequence continues at coordinate 138,641 of PITA01000603.1, forward strand.
TCCTGTCCTGAGGAACTTGCCTGAGTTATAGAAGGTCTTTTCTCCTTCCCTTTTCTCGCCAGTGTGTCCAGCCCTTTTAATGAAGAAAATAGACCCTTCTTGTTTCTTCCTCGCTGGGTCAGTGAGAGTGTTCTTTTCCGGAAAGCAGAGTCATCTCTAGAGCATACCTAATTAAGAACACAGGTTTAAAAATCTTAAAGCATATTATCTGGGTGACAGAATTCATCACTGCCCAAACAGAAGCAAGCCCTGCTTTCTGGAATCATCACGCTCTGACCAAAAGCTACTGCGTGTCTGACATACCAGACGTGCATCCACCATATGGCTGTGTCTTATCTAGAAAACGCCAGCCTGGTACGTGAGCAGCGGGGTCGGCAAAATGACCCACAGACACACACACACACACACACACACACACACACACACACACACACACAGCCAGCCATCCTAGAGCCCTTGCGGAAAACCCAGCAGGGCTCTGTGTAGTACGGAAAAAACCACCTTCACTCAGCCCTCCCATTCTTCACAGCCTTGTTGCCCCTCTTCAGGGATTTCCACCTTCCTGAAGGTAGGAAGAGGAACAGGCAGAACGGCAGAGGCACACGTGAATATGTAATAACTGTCTACGAGTCCCTGGGTCCCTAGAAGCAGCAGCAGAGAAGTCAAGACTCCCTAAAGCAGGGCTGCCTCCCACCCTCTGTCCCCGCAGGAGGAGGGGGGTGGCTGGGGAGGGGGGTGTGGAGGGGCTGGGCTGTACTGGGTTAAGTCACAGGACATCTGATGGGCGACCACCTGGGAAAAGGTAAGCATCCGCAATCCTCCCTGAACACCACACACAGCCTTCCCTGGGAACTTACCAGAGCATGGAAGGAAGAAACCGACAAGAGGCCCAGCCTGCCGAGCGCCAGTTTGGAGGGGCGGCTGGCGGCAGCCAGGAGGCTCTTGGGGTTTGGCAGCTCCCCGCCTTGTAGGCTGGCCAGATAGCAACGCATCCTGAACAGATCCATGTGAAACTTCTCCAGGTTCTGCTCCCACTGCTGGATCTGATCAAGAATGAACAGGGGTGACTGAAATGAAAATGGGAAGGTTTCCTGGGTCCCACCAAAAATGGGATCCCTTTCACAAACTTCAAGGAACAATTGGTTTCAGTCGGTGCTGCGTGGTGGAAATGAGCCCTCCTTGCTCACCCCCTCCCGAGCCCTCCTGTGCAGACACAGGGGGTCCAACAGCACCGGACTTCATCAGGATTGTCCCAAACAGAACCAAGCCGGTGGTCCCCATCCAAACCCATGCCACAATAGCATGCCCTCTGGACAACTCCAGCACGCTAAGCTGTGCCACCTCGAGGCAGGATACACAACTGTAAGTAGTTATTTTACTTTGTTTAACTTCCCTACACACTGCCAGCCTCTGATCTTAAACCACACGAACTAAACTGCACAAAACAGATGCTGGATACCTCTGGACTTCGGCGCCGGCGTTGCTGTGCGTTCTGAATAAATGACTCAAAGTAATAAGAAGCAAATGGACTTCAGGGATAAAGGCAAACAGGAGCTTTCACTTATATTTCAAGTGTATTAGAGAATAATCACCATCTATACATGTGGATGAAATTAAAATGCATCATCACACCAATGAAATGTCTAGGTGCTGCTTCTTCAAAATTGAAGTTATGAATTGGTAAAGACAGTCTGAGGGTCACTTTCTCTCCTTTCAAGGATCAAAACACATTCACGTCTTAGCATTACCTTTATTTAAAGATAAACCAAAAGGTGAAGAAGGTTCTAGTGAGTTGCCAACACAGGGGTTCAGCAGCGGTCAGTGGGCCTCCAACAGCGGTGAGAACTGTCTCCACATTCAGGAGAAGGTCTGCAGCGAAGCCTCGCCATAAGCCTTCACCTGCACCAGCTGTACTGCTGGTTTGGCCCGGGTTAGCCTCCAGGCAGATTCTGACTCTTCACAGCAAACTTTCCAGGTCAACCCTTAACTCCGGATAAATGATATTTTGAAGGATCTCCAACATTGAAGACGCGTGGTCCCTTCAGTCTCTCCCGGGAGAAAAGCAACACAAACTCCGGCTACCCCTCACATACCCCCACTCCAAGTTCTCTGGATCAGGTCTGTAGGAAGGTCGCCGTGCACCTTCTCTACATGGAAGGAATATAATGGCTACCAGATCTAAAATGATATGTTGCTTTATCATGGTCTGTCAGCAAAACAACAAAGTCCCAGATTCTCGATCTCCGCAGCAAATTTAACCACCTACATGCTTCTGTACATCCATGTTAGTGCCGTGACAGCCACCGACTGTCAACCTTTCATGATACTAGAATGACCTGCTGGCATTAGTCAGTGAAAGCGCCCAGCCCAGATCCGTGAGGGATCTGCCCGTTAAGTGGCAAGTCCAGGAAAGTTTACATGTCAAAAGCACCTCCAGCAACTCTGGTTATTGGCTTGGTGAGGACCACAGCTCTGGACGACCAAGCCAGTCCAAACTGTCTCTTCTTCATCTTGCCATATTAGAGCATTCTAGATTCCAAAAGTAACAAATGGCTCTTAGGCAAGCTGTGTAACTGACGCGTACCAGGAGCTGCAAGCCACGGTGACAACTATACCCCCAAGTCGGCCTCGCGAATACCTTCTCCAGCTGATTTCCTGACAATTACAGACACGTTCTTTTGTTTTCTAATAATATGTAGATGTTTCCAGATTGGGCAGTGTATTAAAGCATATCCCTCCTTTCTACCTTCATGTGAAACCATTTCACAAGATAATTTCTAGGGGCTGTGTTGGGGATGGAAGCAAGGACAGCAAACCAATTGGGCATTGGATAACATAAGAGAAAGAAGCCCATAACATCCATTGTGGAGTAAAATGACAAAAAACAAAGTAAAACAAAATCCAGGTCTATGCCAATCACGAGAGATGATGACAAGGAAGATGACACTCTTATATCTTCAGTTCCTCAGTGAATTCTCCAGTTTACAAAGTATTTTTAAAGGCATCACCTAATGTATTTATGTGACTACACATCAAAACATCATTGGAAAGTGACGACCACTCCCTCCCAGCGATAGACAGGCAGTCCTAAAATCTTGCCAGAAACGCTGTGATCATCTTCAGCATGGCTAGACAGCACCCAAAACTTGAGACAAAATGCAGGTAAATTCATGAGAAGAAAATGGATTCAAATGCTAACAGCATCTGGAAGGAAGAAGAGCTTAGGGGAATGCAGAGAGCTTAATGCAGACCTTACAGAGATGAAGAAGGCCATTAACATACGCGATTATGTTTCAAGAGCACTAGTGTCTCAGTCAGTATTGTACATGGTAGAGGTCGTCTTAAAATTAAATTTCATGAGGGGTGCCTGGGTGTCTCAGTTGGTTAAGCAACTGCTTTTGGCTCAGGTCATGATCCTGGAGACCCAGGATCAAGCCGTACATCGGGCTTTCTGCTCCGTGGGAAGCCTGCTTCTCCCTCTCTCAGTGCCTCTGCTTGTGTTCCCTCTCTAGCTGTGTTTCTCTCTGTCAAATAAATAAAATCTTTAAAAAAAATTAAATTTCGTGAGAAACGCAAATGAGAAGGGACTTTATGGCTTCTCCATTTCAACAGTGCTTCCGATGTTCATTCTGACTCAGGATTTGTGATGGTTAGTCCTATGCGTGTCAACTTGGCTGGGCCACCAAGTGTCCAGAGTTCTGGTCAAGCATTATTCTAGGTGTTTCTGTGATAGTGTTTTTGGATGAGAGTAACATTTAGATGGGCAGGCTGAGTAAAGCAGACGACCCTCCCCAAAGTGGATGGGCCTCCACAATCAGTCAAAGGCCTGAATACAGACCACAAAGGCTGACCCTTCCCCAAGTAAGAGAGAATTCCTCCTGCCTAGTGGCCTTCCAACTGGGATATCGGCTTTTTTTCTGACTTTGGACTTGAACTGAAATACCAGCCCACCCTGAATCTGGAGGCTGCCAGTCTTGGAATGAGAAGACTACCACTCTTGGTATTTCCCGACCCTGAAGATCTGGGGACCTGTGTGTCTCCATAGTCGTGTGATTGTGTTCATTACAATAAATCTCTTTCTGCACATTTGTTCATGCACCCTACTGGTTGTGTTTCTCTGGAGGACCCAGACTACCACAGCCTTCACCTCCAGAGATTTCTACAGCCGTCCACCACCAGCCACATAGCTACTGTATATTGAAAGACTATTTCTCTCGTTTTGAAGACCATGGTTCCTTCAGAGAAGATCCACCATGGAGGATTAATGAGATTTGTGATTGGATAAGAAACAATGAAGTATCTGATTTTTCTTTTGACAGGCTCACTAAAGTTGTAGAGAAAGAACTGGGCAAATAGCAGGTCAAAGTAGGGGGAGGGCATGGATTCAGATGCTTGGGTTACTTGGCGGGAACAGGGAAGCAAAAAAGGCGGATCCACAAGCTCAGACCTCATGACATTGAGAAAGTCTGTGAACATACGCAGTGAACTTGCAGGGGAAAGGGCATCATCACACCTTTGTTCCTCAGCAGAGGAGACGGAGCCCCCAGAGGGGAGAGACTCGCCCTCCCGGACTAGCAAAGGCCTGCAGCAGATCCTGAGGTGAGCAACATGTGAGAACAAGCTTCTGTCAAGCACCTCCGAAGCAGCCCCTGAATCACAGGCCCCCTCACTCATAAAGCAGAATGTCGGGGCACATTCTGAGACCTACTGCAGCAACTCTCATGTAAATTTTCATCTAACTCTCACCTTTATTTCTCCCCACAAATCCCCAGGTGGTCAACATGAAAGGCTGTGAGACTATCTACACTCTCACTTGGGTGCCCTATTCCTACTGAATGTTTTGTATTTCAGTCTTCTACCAGCCTTGATGTGCAAAGCTCAGCCCAAGTTTTAAGCAATTTTTTTTAAAGAGTTTGAGAAAGAGAGAGTGTGTGTGCACAAGCATGAGCAGGGGGCTGGGCAGACAGAGAGGGAGAAGCAGGCTCCTCACTGAGCAGGAAGCCCGGTGTGGATTGGTTCCCAGGACCCCAAGAACACGACCTGAACCAAAGGCAGACGCTTAACCAACTGAGCCAAACAGGTGCCCCAAAAACTTAAGCAACATTAACAAAACAGATAAACATATTCTATAATCATCCCTCAAAAGATGAGATAAAGCAGGGGATAAATATATATTTTTATAAATGTAAAGGGAGAAACAGAAGACAATTTTGTAGCTACACAATTTTACGTTGAGAAGTTTCCATCATCATCATCACTAACACGGCAAGGCTGTCTGACACCACGTTAACCAGGAAATTTCTGGAGAATTTTTTAACATTATCAAACACTAAAATGCCCAAAATCCATTCCCTTAAATCAAGACCATTTTCCCCCGTTTTTTCCTAAACTCCTTAAATATTGATCACTGTCCCTAGGCACTACTTTATTTTTTAAGATAAATATCAGGACATGAAAATAAACATTTTTTTTTTTTTTTTTAAAGATTTTATTTACTTGACAGAGAGAAACACAGCCAGAGAGGGAACACAAGCAGGGCGAGTGAGAGAGGGAGAAGCAGGCCTCCCGCCGAGCAGGGAGCTCGATGTGGGACTCGATCCCGGGTCTCCGGGTTCATGACCCGAGCCGAAGTCAGTCGCCCAACCAACCGAGCCACCCAGGCGCCCCGAAAATAAACATTTGATTTGAACATAGATTCAACTTTTATTCCTTCTAACATCCTGCACAAAACAGAAAAATGACAGGAAGAAAACTCACTCTAAGGAATTAACTTCCATTGCAAAAGAAAAAAGTACTAAGAACAAAATTAAGGAGGAAAACTCCCACTTTTAAGCTCTGTCACAAAACCAGTGCAGAAGTTTCCCCTGTATGGCTAACATGGCTATGCTCATTTAATGAGGTCAGAAAGGTTACGGTCTGCTGTAGAAAAGTGGTGTGGGGGAGAGGGAGGAAGCCTAATGCTAAAAATAACAGATGAATAAATGATACATAAAAAACGATGACAAGCACATTCCAGCCACACCCAACACCCCTATAAAAATATTTACTCTTATTTAGTCATTTGATCACAGTATTTGGTCATCTGTCCCATACAAGGCCTGTCCCAAAAGATCATTAGTTTTTCCTTTCTGGTAAATAGGATGAAAACCTCCCATGCAGTATTTTCCAAGCACTACAACCTACCCTCCTCAGAAGACTCCATCTAGTGACGCAGATTACACTGAAGTTATCTAGTGGTTAGAACAACCAACTAAGATTTAGAGAATGTGTTCTGTTTTTTTCCTCTGAGGTAGAACTCACATACCATAAAATTCACTCCATTTTAAAATAAATACACTTCCCACCAAATCAAACCCCCAAATCCAAGTTATGGAAATCATTTAAAAACAAATTGTGGAGGGGCGCCTGGGTGGCTCAGTTGGTTGGGCGACTGCCTTCGGCTCGGGTCATGATCCCGGAGACCCGGGATCGAGTCCCACATCAGGCTTCCTGCTCGGCGGGAAGCCTGCTTCTCCCTCTCTCACTCCCACTGCTTGTGTTCCCTCTCTCGCTCTGTTTCTCTCTGTCAAATAAATAAATAAAATCTTAAAAAAAAAAAAAACGAATTGGGGGGGTCACCTGGGTGGCTCAGTCATTAAGCGACTGCCTTTGGCTCAGGTCATGATCCCAGAGTCCCAGGATCAAGCCCCACATCGGGCTCCATGCTCAGTGGGAGGCCTGCATCTCCCTCTCTCACTCCCCCTGCTTGTGTTCCCTCTCTCGCTGTGTCTGTCAAATAAATAAATAAATACTCTTTAAAAAAGAAAAATAAAAACTAATTTTGGTGGGGTGGGGGCAACTGGGAGGTGCGGTCAATGAAGCATTTGACTCTTGGTTTGGGCTCAGGTCGTGACCTCAGGGACGTGAGACTGAGCCCCATGCTGGACTCCATGGTCAGTGTGTGGTCTGCTTAAGATGCTCTCCTTCTCCCTCTGTTCCTCCCACCATGTTTATCTCTCTCTAAAATAAATAAATCTTAAATTGAAAAAAAAAAAAACACCTAAATTTGGGGGCACCTGGCTGGTTCAGTGAGGAGAGCATGCAATTCTTGATCTCAGTTGTGAGTCTGAGCCCCACATTGGGTGTAGAGATTACACACACACACACACACACACACACACACACACACACACATATATATTTATTATATATATAATAAATAAAAATAAAAATTACTATCAATTTTATACAAAGCCATCACATGATTAACCACCAAGAAAAGCATAATGTGATTCATTACTGAGAGGCAATACAGCCCAGGGGTTAGGAATGCTCGTCTGCGGTCGAACCCTAGCTCCAGCACCTCGCAGCTCTGTGACATCAGGAAGCGTGTTTCCCTTCTCTCAGGGTCTATTCTCAGGCTCTATTCGCTCATCCACCAAATGAGTGACACATACAACTCTACCTCACATGGTTACCGTGAAATCACACGTGACCATAGTGGGAGATAGGAGTCCGGATACATAAGTTCAGGGGCCAGGCGGATGGGGAGTGAGGCCAGAGAGAGGCTACGTCAGCTGGGGAGAGGGAAGGCCTGAGACGGCACTGAGCTGGGGCAGGGCCCACACAGAGGAGAGCCCAGTGTGTCCAGTAAAGAGGAGACATAGGTCCCCTTCTACACTACTTCAGACGAAGCACCAGGGACACAGAAGTGGAGAAGTTACGCATCCTTTAAGAGCTCACATTTTAGACCAGGAGCAGCCTTAAACATAAGGGCATAATTAGAAAACAGTGGCATGAGGGCAATGATAGAAACCAAAAAAATTATCGGGTATAAAAACGGTCCCTACGGGAGTGAGCAGGAGGGACGTCAAGGTAGGAAGTAACCCCAAAACCCTTCCTCACAGATAAGGAGGGATGAGCCCAGTGAGGGCCTGGGGGGCACAGGCCATGTCTGCGCATAATGTGTGGCCTATATGGGTCTTGTCTGTCAGAGAAAAAACCCCAAGAAAGGGTGGAGCCTGCAGGGAAGCTGGCACTGCTCCCTAAAGGTGGGAGAGGTTACCAAGGGCTTTGTCTCACACGCAGCAGAAGCCACTTAAAGGATATTTAAGCTGGACAATCACAGGACACAGGATCAGGTCGCTTTCCAGATGCAAACCCTCTGGCTTCCTGTGGAAGATGCATCTGAGGAAGGGGAAAACAGACAGCCTCCGCAGAGGTCCAGTTAAGGGAGAAGACGGTCTGACTTACCCTCCATCCCTCACCTGCACGCTGTGTGCCTGAAAAATCAAACTGCCAGGCCGCGCTGTGGCGTTTCACTCTGTCTTTGCTCATGCTGACTCCTGGCCTGACATTCCCTTTTCCATTCCTCTTCTAACTAACTCTCCACTCTTCAAGAAGCAATCCAGGCATCCCTCCTGCAGGAAGTCTTCCATGACTACGCAGGAGGCTAAACTTCGGTTTGTCTTCACAACACTCTGGAATATTTGCTCTAGATTCACGAAAGCATCCGGACACAGGGGAAGCCATCTGAGGGGGAAGCCACGACTGCCAAAGGGCGGTGCGGTTTTGTCCCTGTTTACTTGTTTAAAATAATAAATGGGAAGGAAAACAAAATACGAACTGGACTTAATTTACAGCTCTTCCTCCCTCAGAACTTCAAAAGGAATCCAACATGTGGCTGGCTGCAGGGTCTGCTCCACATTGGACATGCTCAAACGAAAGCTGTGTCTCCCTGACCGCCTCCCAGCATCTCCAAAAGGCCCTGGGACAAGCCCGTGGGACCGTCTCCTTCAAGCAGAGCATGTCACCGCGCCGCGCTATGAAGCCCAGCCGTCACGACTAGGACAGTGTCATTTTATCTTCTTATTCGGAAAGGGTGTACACGATGATCTTCTCCACCCAAGAACTTCCAAGAAAATCGGTTCCAGAGACTTTACCATGCATGATGTAATGGACTCTGAAAGTTCAGCTCTTATTGGGCTATAAATGACTCTATCGGAGGTTCTTAGGGTCTCTGGGGCAAAGTGCTATATAAATATTTTCTTTTACATAAAATAAAATATAGTGACGATGCAAGTTTTAAGTGGTAAGTGGAGAAAGCACTACTGCTCTTTTAAAGATGTTTTCAAAAGATCGTTTAGAGAAAACTATACAGTTATGGGATATTTGGGAGATCATGTTCTTATTGGTCTTGATCTGAAAATACCTTTGCCTTTGTAGCTTCACATAACATTCTCGAGTCAAAGAATATTTCATAAAAATAAATCTAAGCATGTGCCTTTTTATCCCCTTTTTAAATCCCCTTTACGTTACATACTCTGCAAGTAAAGACCTAATAGCTCTCTTTACAACCATCTGGAAAATGAAGGACAGTAAGCAGAGCAAACGTAATTCATGGCACCCACCACAAAGACCTCTGGGAAAACAGGACTCAAAGACAACCTTAGAAACTGCCCATATGGTAAGAATATTTTCAGGTGGAATTCCTAAAGATCACTTCCAATGGTTTCTTACCAGAAATATACAAGTGCAATATGAGAAGGCAGCTGTGCGCATGGGCCAAGGAGGAGTAGGGGAAGGTGGTAGAAGGGCACGGAAAGCTCAGTAGGATCAGGACAGGGTGCCTGAAAGCACCGAAGCAGTGATTCTGGCAAAGAATGTGTAAGGTGCCGCGAGTCAATTCAAAGAGCTTGTCTTCGGGCCACCCAACCGTCAAAGGCTCTGGGATGTGTGTCTGGTTTATGTGACAGTGACTCCCCTCCCACAGACATAATAGATTAATTGCTTGTCAACTACAAAACACACTTAATGAAACTGCATTTAATGCAATAAAATTACATCTAATGAAAAAGCATTTTTTTTTAAAGTTTGCTTGGATTTCCTGTGGCCATAAAAAGGGAAAGGGAAGCAAAAGAGGTGAGGGGAGGAGGGGGTGGGCAGGCCAGGAGCCTCTGAATGTTGCCTGAGTTCCCATTTCTTTCCCTGGACCTCTAAATCTGACATTATAAAAGGACCCACAGACTTCAAGGTGGAAAGCCCTTCAGAGGACTGAAGTATGGCTTCAAGGTAAATTTCAGAGAGCCAGCAGAAGACAAAGCCACACTTTTTCCTATAGATGAGCCCAAGACTGTTTTCTTGGAACACGCTGGACACTCTGAGACACGGGAATCCATGAGTTTCACCTCTGAGGACAGACGACCGCGGCTCCCGGATCCTAGAAACTCAGGACCAGACGTGAGCCACGGTGCACAGAAAACTGGGATTAACCGTTTCCCCTCCACAGGCTTTCTGGTTTGCCAGGTAAGCCTGCCACAGCGTCACACCCCTACACGCCACAGTGACTGACAGCTGGGTGACAGGAACCGACCTCAGCACCAGGGGACACAGGCTGCGCTCTTGGTGGCAGCACCTCCTACACCGTCGGGCTCCTGCCACCAGCTCCCAACACCTGCCACCGCCCCACCTTCTGCCTGGCAACTCCCTGCTCAGTTCCTTATCAGCGGGCAGTTTGTAGTAGGCTAGCAATATACATTGTCAGACTTCGGCACGGTCCCTCTGCACCAGGCCCTAGTAGCTGCGAATCTAGACCAGGGCCGTCCCACCCACAACGGCTCTCCCTGTGTCCACCTGTCCTCCCAGCCACTGTCTGATTAATGGTCGAAAGAGACAACATTGATCCTGCATCATTTAGGAAGACAGAGAGGCCAGAACCTTCATGATCATGTGTCTAAGGGCTCAGGGTGCATGAGCAAAGGAAAACAGATATTCAAAAGTTGCTTCTCCCCCTCTAAAATGTAAACAGCAGAGAAACGAGTTATTTAATTCTGATATGAAAGTAGAACTGATAGAGAAAGCCTTCTCCTTAGCACCTAATCAGCTGGTTTTTTGGAATCCAAAACGGAAATAGCTACAGCACACTGACCCCTACTTCCCAGAGCCACCCTCTGTATTAGAACCCTCTCTGTCTAATCTTCTACTGGCTTTATTACATGAATTTTGGCCTGGAAGGGACAATATATGAGAGAATCAGGCAAGAAAAGCTAATCAATATTACAAAAAATGACTTGGTCACAAATATTCCATTGGATAGATACAACAACAAAAGGTTGTAAATAAAGCTTATCATGTCGCCGATGTCACAAAAGTGCTGCCATTAGGTTTTTGAAACAAGAAGCCACGGAAACATCTCCCCCAGAGGGGAAAGAAACATCGCCGCCGTTGGCATTCAAACTCAGATTCTTGCGGCCAGGGACATGAGCAAGGAAAGAAAGCACAGAAATAAGCAGTACCTGGTTTTCTATGGCCTTCCTGTTCTTCGGGTCGCTCACGACGGACAGCTGTAACTCGGCCATCTTTTTCATCTTGCTGTCCATGTCTATCTTCTGAACAAGATTTTTGGTCTGGTTCTTGAGTAGCCGAACAGTGTCCTCTTTCCCATGCTTCTTTGCAAAAAGGGATGCACAAGCTGAATGTATGGCAGTGACCCAATTTTCGAGATCAGTCTGGCTGGTGGCCTAAACACAGAGGGAAGGACATTAAAATAGTTGTATTGAAGCACTGGGGACATATGTAAGGGTTCTTCTCTCTATGCTCTTCAGTTAACTTCAGACACAATGACTACACACAATTTTCACATAAGAAAAATATTTTAAAAATAAAGCACGTTTAAATAAAGCAGAATAGGTAAATTATTATGATTCTTAGCAGGATGAAAAGCCCTCTGGCTCCCTGGAGGTCAAGAAAAACCACACACATTTTCAAGTTCTGGGCTGATCCTCCAGTGATCTCTAGGATCACACAACAGGACCTACTGGAAACATTTCTTAGAACTATGGCTCTTTTACCTGAGTCACAAAATACTCATTTCACATTTGCCCCTGAGAAGACCATGCAGATTTTTAAAATTTTTCTTTTCAGCGATTTTATTTACTTGAGAGAGTGAGAGAAAGAAAACACAAGCAGGGGGAGGGGCATAGGGAGAGGGAGAAGTAGACTCCCTGCTGAGCCAGAAGCCTAATGTGGGGCTGCATCCCAGGACACTGAGATCATGAGGTGAGCTAAAGGTAGCCACTTAACTGACGGAGTCCCCCAAGCGCCTCAGTCCATGGAGATTTAATCTAATGCTCCTACCTTCCCTACAATTCAAATTAAGAGCAATTTGTTTCTTGGCTTTAAAGCATCATAGAAAGTCTAAGCAATCTTTCATGAAGAGAAGGACAATCAGACCTCAGGTCCTGGATCTTGTAAGTCAAGTTGTGAACAGCAATAAGGCTAGAGGCCTAACGAGTTTACCTGGTCCTGGCAATAGGAAACCCTGCCTGTGCACAGAATTATAGATTCCAGAGTCAGCAGAGGGAACACTATTCTGCAGGGCTCCTGAGGGTGTCCAGGACCCATGTCATTGAGATCTATGAGGTCTTCCATGAACCTTCCTGGTCAGTATAACCTACAGCCCGGAATGGGTCTACATGCAGCACTGGACTTAGACTGGGAAGCACTTCAGAAATATACCTCACTTTCCTCACTTACACCTCTTCTGAGTTCATCAATAACAGCGCCAATAGTTAGAATTTCTTTAGCACTTAACACATGCACATTATTGATCCTTAAAACAATCCTATAAGCTATCGTTATCCTACTGGCTCAAGGATCCAAAGTTCAGAGAAGTTCAGTATGTGCTCCAAGATGGCAAACACACCCAACAGCAGCACGAGGATCTCACCTCCAAGGCTGATGCCACCACCGGCAGCTTGGCATCCCACCATAATCTTCAACTTTGCATTTGGTAGAAAATTGCTAAAAATCATAATGGCAGATAACTTGAAGCCTAACATCCTAAGTCTACTTCTACTGGAAAATGAGACCTTACAGCATTTGTCTTTCAGGCTTTCCTGAAAAGCTTCTTTTTCACCTTCTACTGGGTTTCTGGGGGAAAATTTAAAGCTCTCCTATCTACATTCTATAGGTTTTACTTGGGAGCCTTACTCTGGGAATTTCAGACCTTGCACCACTAGACTGTGAGCTATGCCAGAACAACGATCACAATTTTTCTCCCTTCATATCCTCAAGACCATTCCATGGGCCACAGCTTGGCACTTGAAGAGTGGTCCAAGAAATGCTTGCTGTATAAATGACTGGATGAACACAGGCCCCATGGCACCTGACAGTAAGCAGAGGCCAATTCTCTTAAGCCCCAAACCAGAGTTTAACTCAGCTTTCACCCGCCTGCATTGCTAAGCTGTGCCTCTTCATTCTGTTCCTTCTCATCCTCCTAGTACACAAGCCATCACCTCGACCCTCCATCTGGAAAGCTCAGCAGTACCTGGAAAAGGTAGACGTCTCCAAAGGAGTTGCTGAGGCAGAACACGTTTTCCTTCTTGGGATGTTCTGGGACAGACTGCACTATGCTGTCTTCCGCAAACAGTGCACACCGAGGGGCGCTGCTCTGATCCATGGAATTCTTCCCATAGGTCTCATAGAACAGCAGGGTGCAACCTACAAGACAGAGAAGCAAATGACACCTCTGTCATAGTCCTGAGGATCTGGGCAAGTAGGGAGAAGGTAAGGGACGCATGAAGGAAAGAAAGGAAGAAGGGAGGGAGGAAGAGAAAAAAAATAAACCAGAATGAGACAACCAACCATGTAATACAAAAGGAAATTCTGGTATCCAAAGTATGCCTTGTTTCATTAGCATAACTCAGGTGAAAAGCAGAGGTTTTTGTAAACATGATATCACAGTAATAACAAACAAGCATTTACTGTTGCTTACTCTGTCAGAAATTCTTCTAAGTTCTTTAATGGTTCATTTAATCCCCACCACAGCCCCAGAAGGCAGGTGTGATTATTAGCCCCAGTTTACAGATGAGAAACCCGAGAGGTTATACCACTGTGCAGGTCCCACAGCTGGACTGTGGCGGGGCAGGGACCTGAACCCAGGCACTGGCCTCGAAGCCCTGCTACTCAACCACGGATGCAGACAGAAAACCCATGTTCATAAATAAGGGAACTTCTACACTGACAACCTGCAGTAACAAGAAAACGAGTTTACCTGCAGAACTTTGTCATTCATGAGAAAGTACCCAGTTAATTCTCCAAATGCCACATAAAATAAATTAACACTAGGGCATTCTTTTATCTCACAATAAGAGGAAATAACACTACAAATTTCACTCGTTTAGATAAAGAGAAGACAATGAAAATATCCCTCCATTTAAAAACATGACACAAAAATGCTTGTGAATACCTAGCTTTCCCCTATGAGCTCATGAATTACTGTAGATAGAAGTTATGAAGGATCTACTTTGATAATTAAGAGTGCCTTATAATTAGTAGGCACATTTTGTAAGCAAAATCTAAAATGCTCGTGTGTTCTCTTGTTGAAAAACCTCCATCCGATAAACACTTTTGAGCACTTCTCACGTGCAGAGGCATGGCATCCGAACATGGCGGCGAAGGTCGCCACCCCCTACCCCGCACAACCTCTCACGCTGACGTGGGGAAGCGCCAGGTGCTCTCAGCCACACAGCCAATGAAGGGAGGTCCACTGCATGAGTGCTTGCCCCTCTTGAGTGAGGAGTCTTCACTCATAAAAGTCTAAATGTTTAAAAAGAAAAACAACTATTTCATGCTAGCCGGTCTCACGTCCTCCTTCGAAAACCCATCTTAATCCAGACAGAGAAGCTCGGCTCACGGGACCCAGTACAGACAGAAGCCAGCTCCGCCCTCAGAAGGAGCATCACGACACATTCCCCGTCTTGGTACTTACTGATCTCAGGAAGCACTAGCAGCCTGTCTTCCTGCAAACAAAAAGCACCCACACGAAGGCTAAGAGAGGCTCCCAGAAGAAGGGAAGGCAGTCAGAGGTCTCCGGCCAGGGCTGCTCATGCAGGGCTGAGCCAGTCTCTTTTTCCAGTCACTGATGCACTCAGAAACAATGTCTCCAAATTTTTTCCATCAGGAAAGGCCTGACTCCTGCTGTGATGCAACCTGCCAAGACCTGGGGACCCGAGGGCCAGGGTCAGGGTGACAGACCCACGCCTGTTCTGCCCAGTCCAAATTCTTTCCGATCGGTGCACTTCCCAGCTTCCCTACCATTGCACACCCAGCGCCTGTGATTTGAGTCATGACACGAAGAGGAAATGAACACAGTCTTGGGCAGATGCCAACATGTCGCCAGCTCGAACGCCCCATCTAACGCGGCAGCGTAAACCCAAAACAGGACCGGTCACCTTAGACCCAGGCCAGGATGTCCAACCGTGTGCACAATTTTGTTGCTATCGAATTTAAAGAACAGGAAACCGGTTGGAAATCTATCAGAGCAAAGTTAACCTCATCTGTGTCTCCAATGCTGGACAGTACGGTTGAGAGAAAGGGGTGCATCCCTGTCACATGGCCCCCACCCAGGGCTTGCAGCCAGCAGCCCCGCCTGGGCCCCGCCAGGAGCTGGTGTTGGCCTGGAGGGCTGCCAGTAGAAGTCCCTCTCTCCACGGTAGAAGAGAGAGAAAACAGACTGGAACAGCAGAAGTACGAGAATAGAGAAGGTACCAATAGAAGGAGCACCAGCGGAAAAAGAGAATAAGTCTCATGTTCCCTCATACCCACCTTTCCCCAGACACCCTCTCAAGCCACATGCATCACAGCACCCCCAACGTAGGGCAGAACCACCAGCATCCCCAAATTATGGCAGGAACTCCTCTCCTGACTCACTGGAAAAGGCACATGGAAAGCAGCATTACCTTTGTTAAAAATGGATGACTTCCTCCAAGCCCTACAAAACATTTTTGCCCTTAGCACACAACACATTCGACACAAGTACACAACCAGATGGTGTGCTTGTAGCTGCTCTCTCCAGACCACCACAGACACATCAAGAATTTATAATTCTGCTTCAATGTACATGCTTATATATATACACACGTGTGTTTGTGCACACGCATGTGTGTGACTAAGATTAAGCCAAATAGTTAAGTCCCAACATTAAAACTTGGATTCCAAGCCAAGAAAGTTGAACTCAGCCTAGTGAATTCCCAGAGGAAAGAAATATAGAAAGCCACATGGAAAAGGTTATGCTGGAAAAAAACATCTTTATCGCATGACTTTCCTTGGCTGCAAAAGGAAGGAAGGAATGTGTGCTTGATAACATTTACATTTACAAAGCACCCTTTCTCTGTGGTCTTGAAGGCTTTTATGAGCAAGTACCAAGGCAGCAGGGCACAGGCAAGAGCCAGACCCTGGGACAGTCAGGACAACTTGGGCCTTCCCTGTAGCGGGGGTCAGTAGCAGGAGCCCCCAGGGTAGCCCCCAGGATGGAAAACCCTAGCCTGGAGGTGGGCTCCTCCAACTCTAAGGGAAACCTGCCTGAATCTCCTCCACCAGGAAGCCTCCCATGATCTGGCTCTACACAAATGTCTTCAGGAGCAGGGAAATCAGGAAGATAGCATTCCTTCCACTTGCTCATGGCTCTGGTCACTGCTGTACTTTCAGTTCAGAATCAGTTTGCCATCCTAAACCCCAGGAACCAGAATAAACTCAGCACCCCTTCCACAAGACTGCTGTTCACTGCCACCCCACTCCTTGTCTTCTCCAAGCTAAATGTTCCTAAGTGTACAGCATACGGCACGGCTCTCACCCATCCTGCTGTCGCCTACGGCCCCAAGTCTTAGGGAAGCTCATATAGGTCACAGACGCTCAAACACACTCCATCACCAGCCTCCACCACCACCGGGGGCAGGGGGTGGTTTCAGAGCCATTAAAGCAGGCACGGAATGACTGCCCACAGCATCCGTTTTAACAAGCAGATTTTACATTAAAAAAATACGTACAATAAATAAATACATTTTTTTTTAAAAAGCCCAGATACACATCACATATGGAGTCGAGTGCATCTCTTTCAAACATGCCGGAAGGAGGCAGCTTCAGACCGTGAATCCTAATCAATCCCACATGCTCGCTGTCTTGAGAAAACGTTTTCCCTCCCCTCTCCAATTGGAGATCCTTCAGGTCGAACCTATTCAAGACTCCCCATGTTGCTTACTAACAGGGCTCCTGCACTCTCATGCCCCCAAGGACAGAAATGGCCAGCTCCACCCAGGGCAGAAGGAGGAGAGAGGGCTGTGGTTCTTAGAATGGGACAGATGGAATGAGGGAGCCAAAGGTCATATTCACTCTTTCAAATCACACTTACTTTTATCTTGACTTTATCACATTGGAAACTCATTCAAGAAATGGCCTACAGCTCAACCCCAATTACTGATGAATAATGCTCATCAGCCACATCTCCCTAACCTGCACTTGGATGGTTCTCTCAGTATTAAACCTCAGAGCATAACTTATCCCTTCACGTTGTATCTTGCTAGATTCGACCCCTTATTCCAACTCTGCAACTCTCACCCACCCTTTGGTGTAAAAACCTGCCTCCCCAGGATGCCCAAACGAGAGGTAAGATCTTGGGCCTTCCTCAGTCACAATGTATCGCAAGCTGAGAAAGAGGACTGGGTCTTGGGTTTTATAAACCCTCCAGTTTGCTAGGGAAAAGCGTCACTTAGAGATTTAATGCCTTCCAAAGTGCATCTGTCCCAGACAGGCTTCTGGATTATTATGAAATGTCACTAGCTCCCCAAGGCTGGGTGGGGGCGCCTCACAATTTCTACCTGGGGGAGCAAGAAAGAAGCCCTGTGGGGGCCTTTCACACATACTGTCTGCAGACAGGACTCCCATTTCTGCTTTCCCCCAGGAGGGGGAAGGCTGTTGCCCGATAATGAGGTCTGGCTTTGAACACCGCACTCAGTGCCTCTGACACGTCACAAGAAGACTGTGCACACATGCCAGAGACTGTGAGGCTGTCCTTCTTGCTCGCATCCGTGTAAACTCTCGTCACACCTGTACACATCCACACTGTACTGACTCACAGCCTCGCTCCTCCTGACATTCAGATCGCGGCCCATCTATACATCCACAATGAGCAAGGCAATTATAATTTTTAAATGGTAATACTTCCAAGAAACTTTCAGCATCTTAACAAAACAAATCCTTACTCCTATTTCTTTTGCATAAAAAAAAGGCATTTGTCTGCGATGATAACAATTAGACTTTCTTAGTTTATAACAGCCAGAAGACACAAATCAGATAATCCAGATACTCCCTGTTGCACACGCTGAGAAGGATACTTGTGAAGAACAAGATACTCAGGATTTATGTTTGGTTACTTATCTGGAATTTTTTTACCACCACACGCAGAAAAACTACTAAAGAATGGTACAGAAACACCTATAAATCATAAGGTGTATTAAATTAAATTAAATTAAATCACTATGCATTAGAATGAATAACATATGAATATTATGTAAGCCATATTCTCCAGGTTTGAGAAAGTCTCTGTAGCAAAGCACACTGGGAATTTTGTATCAAATCCCTTCACACAGACACAAATTAACCCTCGACTGCCTGGTGCTTCCTAGGAAAGGGGACAACTGGAAGAAATGATTCCAGTGCCCGCCCGCACCGAGTCAACAATGCACTTACCTTTCAGTGTTACCCAGTACTGTTTCCACTTCCTCCGGGCCACCAACTCGAGCTTCCTTTCCTTCTGCAAAGTGACAAGGGGTTTGAAAAACAGCCATCCAGCTTTTCGGACCACCCCTTGCTCCTTCTCGAAGAGCAGATCAAGTTGCTCCAAAGAGCTGAGGGACCCGCTGCTGGAGTCCGCAGTTTCTGTGGACGTCTCTACATTCTCCATGTTGGTCCTGCTCATTTCCAGCTCCCGCATGAAATTCTCATAAATGTTCTGTTGGAGGGGATCGCTGCCAACTGCATGAGCTGATTCGCTTCTCTGGTACAGGATCTGAGCTGAGCCCCCAGACCACAGTGAAGCAGACACCTGGGAGGGTCCCGGCGGGTCTGTGTTTAGTCCATCCGAGCGGCTGTCAAAGTAGTCACTTCCTTCCTTGGACTTCGGCTCCTGTAAGCAACGCAGACGACCACACATCAGGGGTTACACACATTCAAAGCATCCCTTCCCCAACACCAGAAACATATTGCACTGCTAGTTGCTAAGGCTTCTTCCACAAAGCAAGATTCTTTTAACAAAAATGCATCTTCAATCATCAAGTCACCAAACCAGAAAGTGTTGCCCAACCCAATCTACAGCCAGTGAAGCCAATGCTTAAAGATAGGAACAAAATACTACTGACTATCCTAAAGCTAACCTCCACTGAGCATCAAGAAATTAACTAGTATATTTATAACACATCAGTGAAGAATTCCAGGCTGATATTTCTTTGATAACTGTGAGTCAGTGTCTTCCTGGAAGGAATTTCTGCTTTTCCTCTAGGTCTTCCTCCTGGATCCTTTTAAAGGTAGAAAAATCTCTAGTCTCAGGATCAAGGGGTCAGGGAAGAGGCACTCCAGTGTTGTTAGGTGTTGGTACGCCAAATTCTCTTCCTCTCCCCAAAACAGCCAGTCCCCTACTTCTCCCTACCTCTACCGTATCAAGACTTGAGGATTTCTAGCATCTTACTTTCCTTCTTCAGATAGTAAAAGCCACACACCTGGGATTCTTCATCTACAAAAAGGATTTGCTAGTAACTGCTGTTTTTCATAGAGTTTTGGTTTTGTTTTTTGTTTTGTTTTGCTTTTCACTTAATTTGGGAATTTCTTCCACGAAAGGAATATATTCATTCACTCACATCCTTTCATTTGAACATCTATTTTATTCTTAACTTCAACGTGTACTATAACATAAAATCAGACACCCACAGCTCTAAATAAAATTAATATTTATATAATAATGGCTGCCCCATGAGACTACAATGCACTGATCATGGCCATGCAGAGCTGAAGATGCGGAATGTTCCCTCAGGAAGAGAGCTCTAGTTATTTAAGAAGAATAACTTTCAGGCAGGCCATTGACCGGTAAACAGCAGTAACTACATTTTTCAGCAGAAGGTAAGCCTAACTGAAGACTCAGAAGACACTAACCTTCCAAATTTAGAGCTTAGGTTAAGATAAGTCTGCAGAGCAGTGCTAAGCATACACATCTCCTCAGCTGCTAGAACACGTTCCATTATATTGCCTTACCCATTAAAATAAAAGTGAGGGGCAACTGAGTCAAGGACACTGACCAAAGGCCTTATTTTGAATACTCCACTGTGTGGAGGGGTTTTCCTTTCAGACACTCCATCCAGAAATTCAGTAGCAAGTACTTGCTATCTTTTGTAGGAAAATCATCCACTGGAGGGTGCTTTCCAATACCCAGGAGCTATAAACAATGGAGCCCCAAGCACAGCTATTACTAACAAAATATTATTTCCCACTTGTGTTTACACTATGTCCCACAGTCATATTTATTTATACACAGAGGCGTATGCAAGAATAGAGCAAATAAGCCAGCTGCCGTGAGTCACTCAGAGAAGAAACTTTCAAAATAGTTTAAGACTTTTTTTTTTTAATTGTCACTTTGTTGCTGTTCAAAAACTCCTAAGAGGTGAAGGAATACTTCTCATTTAGCTAGTTAACTCACAGCCCCCAAACACTGGGATGCCTTGGATACCCAGCAAGAGCTATAATGGGGTGTTTCAAAACAAGCCAAACTCTGCCAGAGAAAAGATGTTCAGGTGCTAAACTTAAATGTGACCCATTAACATTCCTGATAGCATTTCTCATACGAGAGTCTCCCAGTTGGAGCTGTAGCACTGACTTTTAAATCTTCCACCGTAGCAAAGCATGACAAATTTCCCTAAGAAATGGGAAAATATTGCATTTTAGCATTTATAACTGATTCTTAGACATGAATTTTCCCAGTTTTCTAAAGCTTTCTATCGAGAATCCTAATAGCCAGTGACTGATTTTCAGGCTAATAAGAATGAATAGATGGACATCCATCCCTAAATCGGCTTGGCTAGATTTCCTGATCACGGTGCTATGGGTGTGACACAAAGGAGCTGTGTTATACGTGTATACAAAGTAGTCTCATTTCCACTTCTCTGCATGCAACTAGATAATCCTAAGCAATGGATAATGTAACTTCATGACCAGGGCACTACAGAAAAGAGGAGAGAGGGACTCAAGAGAGTTCAGTCACTCTCGAGAGATAAAAGGAAACTCCTGATCATCACTCCTTACTTTCTAGGAAAATGTACTCAAATTCACACCTTGCTGTTCTTCACATGCCTTTATCCTTCATTCCACGATAGAGACCACTAGTCTCTGTGACTATGCAGCCCTCAAAGAGCTGTGAAGTCTAAAATTAAGAGGGCCCAAAGGCCAGGGTCTCTGCCTCCTGAATGCCCACTGTCACTGCTGCCCACCAAATATGCCGGGCCCTCCCCTGGCCCAGGGCAGGGTCATTCCTTCTCCTTCCCCCTCCCTCTGAGTTAGGCATAAGGATTTGACGAGCTTGGGCGAACAGATGTGAACAGAAGTGACACATGAAAGCTTTAAAAGCCAACACACGATTTTCTTTCTCCTTCTGCTATCACGACTTGTGGTGTTCCAGATGGAACTGCTCTGTGGATCTGGGGTCCCCGAGAGGAACAGTGAAGCCCAGGGTGACAGTGAGGGAAAGAAAGAAACTTCGCTGTGCTAAACCTCGGAGATCTGAGAGCTTTCTGTTACCTCAGCATAACCCAGCCCACCCTGACCGACAGAACTCAATTCACCCAGGACAGAAACAAGGACTCACAGGATAGCTCCATTAATATGAAGGGTTTGTTAGCATCAGATACATACTCCTCTCTAGCACATTCTCTCTCTCTCTCTCTCTCTCTGATTAGTGTGATATTCTTTTTCAGTTGTGTATGCTTTTTCACTAACGTATCTCCTTTTAGGGTCGAACTCACCCTAGTGGTTAAAAGCCCTAAGAAGAAAGGGTTGCTCTCTTTCTACTACTTCTTTGAAAAGTCAAAACAAGGAAGTCTATCCATCATGGTAAGGGTTTCTGGACCTCAGCCCCGCTGGCAGGGAGAAGTTTATGTGCATGTGAGACTATGCATTCATTTGGTGCCATCTGCCACACTGTCAGAAGTTTTGCTCCCATGCACTGACTACATTTTTAGATCTAAACTTGATCTTTGCCATAAATCATGAAAGGAAAACAAAGGAGGAAAAAAACATGACCAAGAAAAGTGGCATACTTAGCAGAAAAATTCACCTTGCTCACCTTTATGGATTATCAATTGTGGGCACATAAGCAAAACTAAAAAGCTGCCTTCATAGGACACTTCTTAAAAATCCAAGGCAGTTTATTTAACATTCAGTAAGCCCAAAGTAACTAGCAGTGGCCATCAACAATATCTCGGCCATGCGTCTAAACAGAAAAAGCTCATGTGTGAGGTCGAGCAGAAATGGCTTTGGCCTTGGCTTCTCCACCAGCTAGCCAGGAGCCTTTCAGGGAGGACCCTCAAACTCCTTAAGTCTTCCTTTCCTCATTTTTAAATGAGGGGGTAGTCCTTTCCATCTTTCACATTCAGATTCTTTGATTGTATAACCAGTCTGTTCACAACTGCATAGACTAACAAACCATTCAGAGCAATATCTGGATGATCTAGACTTGAAGGTCACCTCCCATGGGGACAGGCCTCCCTGAATGGGACAGAACATGTCAATCCACAGTGGCTACTGGTCTGCCTTTAGCCAAACTGAACCTGAATCAGACTCGGTATGGTGCTGTGTGAGCCAGGCCACAAAGGTAGACAGAGGAGAACCATACCCTATGCAAATAAGAGATGTGCAACAACCGGGATCAATTAGGGGTCACAGTAAATGACGGCTAAACCTCAGTCAGCAACAGAACACCTGAACCAAAAAGGACACAAAGTTGCCCATGTGGGACTGCAGCCCGAGGAGGCAGGACCTATTTTCCCTATTAGGCTCAACTTCTGTCAGCGGTTCAGGACATGAGATCTGAGAGAAAATGGTCTCATCTCTACCAGGCAGCGGTTGAATGTAAAGAAGTGAGCTGTAAGGAGTTAGCAAATGACTATGTTCAAGGTTATGAAGAGTCTGCAGCAGGACGGTGATCATCTGTTCTTTATCTCTGGGTAAAGGGGGAGCCGAGGGCAACAAAGCACAACACAGGAGGAGTGTGGGTGGCAAACCGCATGCATAAGAAGGAAATAAATAATAGTAAGTTTGATAGATCTGACACAATCTACTCAGGGAAGTCATATTCTTGTTCACCCATAAAGCTCTATAAAATTTTATAATTCCATATCTATCTAAGATAGATAAAATGCAGTTTTACTAGAGACAAACTGCCCAAATTCTCTTCAACAATGCGACTTATATGTGTAAGTGAAGAATCAAAAAAAAGGAAAAGCTTTCTTCCTTCTGCAAATAACCAGAAGTAGAAACAAAGAGAAAATCAAGAGGAAAAGAACTAAAGGGGCGCCTGGGTGGCTCAGTTGGTTAAGCGACTGCCTTCGGCTCAGGTCATGATCCTGGAGACCCAGGATCGAGTCCCACATCAGGCTCCCTGCTCGGTGGGAAGGCTGCTTCTCCCTCTCTCACTCCCCCTGCTTGTGTTCCCTCTCTGGCTGTGTTTCTCTCTGTCAAATAAATAAAAAAATATTTAAAAAAAAAAGGGGGGGGGGAGAACTAAGTGACTCAGTCAGTTGAGCATCTGTTTTCTGCTCAGGTCATGATCCCAGGGTCCTGGGATGGAGCCAGAGTCAGGCTCAGCGGAGTCTGCTTTTCCCTCCTCCTCCCTCCCTGCTTGTGTGTTCTCTTTCTCTCTCTCTCTCTCTCTCTCTCTCTCTATATATATATATATATATATATCTTAAATAAAATCTTTTTTTTAAAAAAAAAGAAAGATGAAAACTAAAAACCCAGCAATTGCCACTAGTTACCTAAAAAGGTAACCTATTACTTTCCTTCCCAGTGACTAAGCCACTTTCTTTCCTCATTCCAACTTTATACATCATCATAGTAAGTATTATGATCATCACAATTCTTATTTTGTCAGGCATTACATTTTTGCTATCATGTCTTCTTGGGTACAAGACGTTTTTCAAAACTGCTTGCTATCCCCCTTAGAAGGCCACGGTGAGATTATATAATTTTTTTTATGTACCCCCAAAAATGTTACTTTCCCCATGGTAGTGTCAGTTCAGTAAGGCGACTCATCCCAAAATAATAACGACCTAGCTCTCCTTTTTGTTTAGGCATCAAGAATGAGCTCTAGCAAAATTCTCAGATGACCAATGCATTGGGGAATTCTCTGGAATGCTGGACTTTCTAAGGACAGTTTGGCCACGCCCTGGGAGGAGGCCTATGGCGTTCACACCGGAGCACAGGAGGTGAGCTTGCACTGAATCGGAGAGCCTGAAGTTGTGGGTTAAAAGAAAAAGTGCATATTCTGAAGCGATAAAGAAAAACCACCCCCGCCCATCCCGGCAAACAAGAGGCGCCCAAACTGAGACTAAACTCTTCACCTGGTGAGCTCCGTTAGCCTCAGGCCAGCGCTCCGGGACAGCTCCAGCAACACTCCAGTTCGGACAGACGGAGCCGGAGGGAACCTTCCCTTCCACCCCAAGGGGTACTCACCTGGAGCTTCCTTTTCTTCCTGGAGAGGCTTCCAGTCCAGTCGCTGATGCGGCGCATGCGGGCTTTGAGCGTGTCCTTCTTGGAGGCCTCCTCGGTCAAGGCCTTGGACTTGCGGCAGGGGAGGGTGAAGGACGAGTACGGCCCGGGGTCCCTGCGCTCCACCCGGGAGGGCACGTCCATGTCCGAGGCGAAGGACACGCGGTGGTTGAGGCTGGCGTGCGTGCCCACGAACTCGTCGGACAGCCGCAGGCCCGAGCGCGCCGGGCTGGGGTCAGGGTAGAGCTCCCGGAGCGAGGACAGGGACGAGCTCTGGTTGAAGGGCTTGGGGGCCGCGGGCGGTGGGAAGTCGGCACAGAGATCCGGGGCGGGCGTGCCGGGCGCGGGGAAGGAGCCCTCGGCCTCGCTGGCCTCGCTGGCCTCGCCCACGGGGCCCCAGGGGGAGTCGTACCAGGACGACTCGGAGCTCAGGGAGCTGCCCTTGCTGGAGCGTGGCCGCGAGTCTGGGGGCGAGTCGGGCCCGGGGCCCAAAGTGGGCGAGTAGCGCAGCAGCCGCACAGGGCCGCCCGCGTCCCCCGGGGGTCCTCCGCACTGCTGGCCACCGTTGTGGAACTCGACCCGCAGACAGCCATCCAGCTTCCCCAGCGTCTTGATGAGCACCCTGGGGCTCTTGCGCTCCTCGCCAGGCGGTGTGGCGGCCAAGCTCTCGTTCCTCCCGTAGCAGTTGAGAAGGTGTCCATTGCAGTCCCTCGAGGCCACCAGGTCATCTGCCCGCTCGTGCCCTATGTAGTGGAAGCCGTTCTCCGCGGAGAAGGCCACGCTGCTGCTCTGGAAATCATTTCCTGAGGCGTTCGTCCTGTGCTTGGAGAAGGCACTGTTTTTGGGGACTTTGCACATGTTTCCACCCAGTCTGGATGCATAAGGCTGATTACTCTTAAAGTGAGAAAGGCAGCTTCGGGCCAGGGACCTCGACTTGTAACCCGCTCCGCTGCTTCCGTGACCCCGTCCATGCAGTGACTTGTCATCTTTCCCATGAATGCTGCGTATTTTCAAGGAGCAAGGCTTTTGCTCAGCACCAGTAATAGTACTGCTATGATTTTTAGATCCCTGAAGGGTGTACTGGCTCTCAGAGTTCCCCATTTTAACCTAAATTAAGAACAGTAGCAGCAGTAAGAAACATGACCTAAGTTACATACCATTGTGACAGAATTTTCTTAAAAATAAATAAATAAATAAATAAAATAAAATAAAATAAAATAAAATAAAATAAAATAAAATAAAATAAAATAAAATTCCACGCACTACAAAAGAACAACTTCTTTTTTTTCCAGTGCCTCACACAAGTCAGAGAAGTAGGGACAAAAGTTCCCTACTAAGTCGGTTCTCTTTGTCCCATGCAGGTCATCAACCAAGTAGACAATACTACACACCCATGTGCTAGTTACTTTAAGCACATAATTTGTTGTATGACATTAATTCGGACATCGAATAGGCATAAAAATCAACCCAAGGCAAAGGCCTCCTTTAGGTGTGGCGCTGAGAAGTTCTGAATAAATGACTCGTGAACAGAAACATGAGGGGAAAGCATCTTTGATCACACACTCCAATACACTGATGCTTCAGTGATCAGAGAGAGTGATTTCCACTATATACAAACTACTACAAGAGTGAATGCCACACCCCAATAGAAGAGACTTCTGCTCGTTTTTAATAACATGAATCCAGTACCACACTCTACAGGAGGTTTGATATATTGCACAGAGTAGGAACACCACAAAAGGAGTCCCCAAAAACTCAGCTGAGGTGAAAACAGGGGGGGGTAAAGAATAAAAACTCTCATTTGGGGTAGAAAAACACTTTAATAAAACTAATCTCCAGTCCTTCTCTAAAGCCTTTGGAGATCCTCATTTTAGAACATGATGAGGAAAAGAAGTTGGAAGCTGACTTATCAGAATGCGGATGTCTGAAAAAAATTTAGATTCTTTTCGTTCCCTGTAAAACCCCAATGTGTTCAATGAGTCTGTTACTTAAGCCAAACATGCAAGCCGAAATTTGAGCCAAACCTTCCCTGAGTTTTTCACTCTAACCAGTGTATCACTACTTGAGGCAAGTTAGAAATCGTGTTTCCAGTTCCATTTCAAAATATAGTTAGTTGCTTTTTACTTTTAATTCTTTTACAGCTAAAGACCGTACACCCACAAAGCAAAAGTCAAATAGATTGACTTTTCCTTGGTGGGAGTTAGAAAACACATCTCAAAATAAAATTAACCATAACAATTAAACTTACTTATTACCTCGATCACAGTCTTGTCCCTTGGCGTGAACCACAACTCATGTGACTCAGCTTTACCTGAAGTCTAGTCCGTGCTCCGAGGGAGATTAACAGCCAATAGGCTTCATGGGGTCCTAGAACAAGGAAGCATGGCTAACACATATGGCAAGTGAGTCCATGAAATGATCCTGAAACACAGAAACACAAGAAAACTGTCAAGTGTTTTACCCCAAGCTTCCAAAAGGCTTAAAAAAAAAAAAAAGGTTTCGTGTAAATTATATGAAGAAACCACCAGTGTCCAGGATCACTATCAGATTAATAAATGAAACGTCTGTGAACTGCTAGATTCATCAGAAGTGTTAGAAGATAGAAAGGAAGTTAGAACTGCCCATCCAATGTGTGTAAAGCTCATTAACTCAGCATACAGTCTGTAGTCAAATGCATGCCTTTGTTTAGGGGAAGGCAGGTGAAGGTGCTGGCGTGAGTCACGGCTCATCTGTCACCACCATTAGGAAAACAACTTGCAGACTCTACATGCCCATGGGACGGCAGAAGCATCACCCTGATGGGACAACAGTGCATTGTTCTCTATTTGACTCAGCAGTGACAACAAAATCCCAAATGCAGAATCACAGTGAAATAGTCCTTAGACGAAGTAACTTCCCCGTTTAGAGGCTGACCCCATAAAGGTGATTAAAAGTTTATCTCCAGCATACGTCTGGGTCTTTCTGCACAAGAAGCAGGAGGTGGAGGCCCACGTTGGAGGCTAAGATGACAGGCTGGGGAGCTGCCATGTGGCAGAGCTCACTCCCAAATACAAAGCCTGCATGTTCTCTACAGACAGAGAGAGCAGAGTGGTATGGGTTCAAGTGCAACTTTTTTTTCCCATTCAAAAAAAAGAAAATAATTTGTAACTGTGTTGAAATACACATCACATGAAACTGACCATCTTGCCCATCTTAAAGTGGACAGTTAAGTTCATTCATCTCATTATGCAGCCAGTCTCCAGAATGCCCACCTCACAAAACTAAAGCTCCCCATCCCTCTCCCCGCAGCTGCGGCTCCCACCATTCTATTTTCCATCTCCATGAATTTGCTACTCAAGGTATCTCACGGAACTAGAAACACACAGCATTTGTCTTTTTGCGACAGGTCTATTTCCCTTAGTAGAATGACTTCAAGGTTCATCCATGTTACAGCTTATAAGGTGTTATAGTCAGAATTCCCTTCCTTTATAAAGCTCAGACATAATCCATTGCACGTACACATACCATTTTGTTCATCTACTTCTCCATCGGTGGACACTCGGGTTGCTTTCCACCTGTTGGCCCTTGGGAATGACGCTGCTGGAAACAAACTGCTGTCTGAGACTGGGGTGGGTACACACCCAGAAGTGGAACTGCTGGCTCCTGTGGTAATTCTGTTTATCTTTGTAAGGACCCACCACACTGCTTTCCCCAGCAGCTGCACATGGCGACACCCCCACCAGCAGCGTGCGGGGCTCCAGCTGCTCTGCACGCTTACGAACACTTGTGGCTGTCTCGGTGTTTGACAGTGGCCATCGACGGGTGTGAGAAATCACCTTCCTCCAGCTCCAGTGTGCATTTTCTCTAATGACTAGTGATGTTGGCCATCCTTTGATGTGCTTGCTGGCCCTTCGTATCGCTCCTTTGGAGGGTTCCACAGTGACTTTTGAAGTTAATGCAATACTGGCCTTAAGTTTCTCCAATAAGGTCAAAGACACAAGTCTGCCGGAGACTACTGTATAGTCTCACATGCAGATTTTAAACCGGGGGCTTGGGGGGGGGTCAAAAAGATGTTTCACTTGCGCAGTAGCAGACTATACGAGCATCTCACTCACGTGGCCTGAAACAGCACCTGCTGTGCTACCGACCGCCTCTCTTTCAGTGGGAGCTCTCACACATCTAAGAGAGGGAACAGCCCCTGGTTGAACTACCACCCGAAACATGGCCCCCATGACCACTTGGACACTGAAGCTGGATCACAAGAACCCCACCTTTTTTCCTTAGAGGGCGAGAGGGGCAGAGGGAGAAGGAGAAAGACCGTCCTAAGCAGGCTGCATGCCCAGGGGCAGAGCCCAACACAGGGCCCCATCTCACGAGCCTGACATCATGACCTGAGCCGAAATCAAGAGTCAGACACTTAATTAACTGAGCCACCCAGGTGCCCTAAGAACCTCACCTTTTAAAAGCTCAAAATGTAAGCTGTCACTGTTTTCTCTGCTACACCTAAACTCAAGGAATTCGAAGCGGCCAGAGTCACTCCCGGCTGCCGCCACAGGGACCTCTCCCATGAACTGATTGCAGGGCGCCTCTGAGCTTGTTTACTTTGCTCAAGACCAAGGCCCAGTGATGACCCCAAAGGTGAAAGGCTCCAGGGTCACTCACCCACAGCCGCCTGCTTTGTCAGGCCCTTCTGATCTGAAGGTCACATGCCTAAAGACCAGCTCACACAGCCCTGAAGTCAAGCCCTCCAACATCAGTGGCACAAAACTACCACCGAGAGACTCCTTTGTCAGCTGCCCAGGGACACAGGCCAGGATTCAAAGCCACAGAAGGGCTCCAGGGTGGACGCGCAGTTCCCAGCAGCAGGCTATAAACGCAACTCTTTACATTACTTTTGAAATTAAGTAGCCTCATTTTTATGTCATGTTATATTTCAAAAACAGAGCCCTGGACCCTGTCCCTTACAAGAAAAGACACTGTCCGCCCGAGGCCTGCAACTTCAGGGCTCATTCAACACACACCTGTGGAACTAAATGAACTAACTTCGCCCGGCAGAAGGTTGACGTGACCAGAGCCTAGAGCAGAAATCATTCCCAACTCGGTCTGGCCCAAACACTGAAACGTATGCCCACAAGGACATGCTTCAATACTGAACACGGCACTCCCTAGAAAAGCAACAGGGGGCTGACAGAGACGAAAAACAATGTGCACTGCAGCCTATGGGAATGCCTCCCAGCTGTTCAACATCTTCAGCCAAGCCTGGCAGAAGAAAACCAGTCTTAAACTAGAATGAGAAGACTTTATCAATATTTATGGGAAATTTATTGACAGGAAGGATAGAGAATCTCTGAGGGAAACAATTATTCCTGAGGAGTTTGGCAAATTGAACAGATATTATCGGTCATGCTTCAGCTGTGATTTTTGTCTGGGAAAAAAGAGAATAAATAGGCCAAATGTTCAGTTCCCCTGACTCCTTTACTAAAGGAATTATGTAGTAGTTTAAAACTTTTTTGTTGATAGAGAGAGGGCTGAAAACACAGAAACAAGAGATTCCTGTGAAATCTTTTTTAAAAGAGAAGAAATGGTTCAAAGACCCTAGTGTCTCTAAGGAGAAAAAATACATACTAGGTATAGTAACCTGTAATAATCCATCTTAGGAATGCTATCGTGTAGTAACACGTATCAGTTACAACCTACAACTGATGTTAGTGGGCACGCAAATGGGCATCCAGGCCCACAGCTGACTGACAGAGAATTCAGTCCAAGTCATTCTGGAATAAATGACACGCTGCAAAGACTGTACTAAGCAAATATTGTGTGTTGTATAAACGTTTTCTTATAATAATTCTTTTATTTATTGGATAATAAAATATCGCAATTTTTAAAAATACGCCACAATCTCATGAACCTAAAAGGAAAAAAAAATTGTCTTTTGCTTTTTGCATTCCCTTCCAATCCCCAATTATAGAAATGTGCTTCTTAAGCTAAAAATCACAAAGAAGAATGATGTTTGTTATTAAAACTGTGCGCAGTGACCACCCCGAAATGTCCAGCAATGTGAAGGAATTCACAAGCATGTCGCTCCCAACAGCCACTGGGACCTACTGAGATCCACAGCAGAACATCTTTCAGGAGGAAATGTAAGATTTACCTTTTCTTCATTTGCCTTTAACTGATGTGTTAGATTCCCAAAGTCTCCATTTCTATGTAGTGTAGAGTTTACAGTAGAGGAAAGACTGCTTTGACTCTGGCCTGGGCCCTGCTGTCACAAAGAGCAACTAGAAGGGAGTAAGAAGCAACCCCCCAGGGGCCAGAGGGTTCTGTGAGGAGGACCAGGGCTGACCGGGGACAGCGAGCACAAAAGCCTGTTTACGGCTGGGCATGGCGGCGAGGTAACCTCAGGGTCCACCAGGAGACACCAACAGGGCTTCTCCTAGAATTCCAGAGGGATTCCCATACTGAAATAGGAGCCTCATCCTGTCCAAAGCCAACATTCCAGATGGTGATAACAACTAAGAAAAAAGATGAGAATAGGACTAGCCATCATTAACCATACAGTATCTACTTCGTTTTCTTTGTTTGGGGGTGAGAGATTAGAGAGGGGCAACTTCAATCATTAAAAAGACAAATATCAGAATCTTACTCTGGTTTGTGTCAGAGAACTTGAGTTTAAGTTTCTGTTTCTATCTCTTAAATAGCACTAGTCTTTGGGCACATTACCTACACTCTCTGAATCTTGTTTCCCCCACTTAAAACTTGAGGATAAAAATATCTACCCAACTTACCTCACAGAGTGAGACTAGTATGGGAATACACATGAAACCACCCTAAAAAAAATGGGAAACTCAGCACAAATCCACCGTACTATTACTAGTTTTAGTTATAAATCTAATTTTGTGTACAACGATATCAAATCTTAGGGGAGACTGTTGTTGTATCTTATCAACTTAATTATGTT
This sequence comes from Spilogale gracilis, assembly GCA_004023965.1. NCBI lineage: Eukaryota > Metazoa > Chordata > Mammalia > Carnivora > Mephitidae > Spilogale > Spilogale gracilis. Next base: position 170,139 of record PITA01000603.1, read on the forward strand.
AATTATTATATATTCCTATACATAAATTTGGAATCTTCCAAGTTCTGTTAGCACTTTTCTGATTTTTTTTTATTAATTCTCCAAATAATAATGGCATGTAAACTACTTCATCTGTCAGAGGTCTGCCAAATGTCAACAAAAACAATGACACAAGTCCCGTACTTATGTTATTAGACAGTCATGATAAAAAAAAATGGACAAAAATAATCTAACTGCTCACTGAACAACTGGTATGACTTTAAAGCAGTCATTCTCAACGCCCCATCAATTTTGGCCCCGTGGGGACAATTGGTAGCATCTGGAGACATTTCTTATTGTCACAACTGGGGTCAGGGTCTCTAGTGAGTAGAATTCCGTCCACAGTCCAGGACGGCCCCCATGTGTTCCCTGGCCCAATGTGTCAATAGCGTTGAGGCTGAGAAACCCTGCCTTCAAGTTTTACTGCCTGTCTTATTAGTATGGCTACAATATAAGAATATGCCAAAAAATCGAAACAAATGCATTCATCACTGCCAGGATTCAAGCTTAGTAACAAACGCTATGAATGTTGCCCAAACCTGCTTCTCTTGTTCTGGGACAAGGAACTAGCAAGAATTTGAGAACTGAATGCCATGACTCAAAGAGGCTCACTGCTAAGCACAACAAGGCTTGAACCCAATTTGTAAAGGAGGCAGGCGAAAGGGGCATCTGGTCTCCATGGGAATAGTGCCGAGGAAAAGAGCAACCCTTACCAATAAAGTGGGCAGAAAGCAAGCTGCTGCTGAGGCCTCGGAGCTAACCACCCACTGTAGTGGCCCCATCAGTTCTACTTCAATTCAGCAGGGCCCTTCCAAAGGCGTATTCACAGATGAACGTGCGAACACATCTGCACCTCGGAACGCTAGGGACACGCGTGGCTGGTGTCAGGCGGGGAAGGGGTCATCAATCCACAGAAACAACACCCTGGCTTTTGCACCATTCATCACCAAAGGAAGACAACTGATCACAACGAGGGTCTCCACACACACACCTGTTTTATCACAAATTCTAACATCCACAGCATTGATTCAGAAATGTCTGTTCAACTATGGGTCATGAAATTTGTTTAATGAATTGGTGATCAGTATTTTTTTCCTTTTTATTAACATATAATGTATTATTTGTTTCAGGGCTACAGGCCTGTGAATCACCAGTCTTACACAATCACAGCACTCACTGCAGCACATAGCCTCCCTGATGCCCATAACCCAGCCACCTCTCCCTCCTTTCAACTCCCCTCCTGCAACCTTCAGTTTGTTTCCTGAGATTAGGAGTCTCTTAGGTTCATGTTTCATTTTCCTCTCCCTTCCCCCCACGAGCTGCCTCTCAATTTCCTCATATCGAAGACAGCATATGATCATTGTCTCTGATTGACTTATTTCAGTATTTTAAAAACAGACTAGAAATAGAGCATAGAATAAAATAGGACAGAAAATAGAGAAGTGCCTCCCGGTAAAGGTAAAAATGGCTTCATGAAATTAAATTCTCACGTGTGCTTGTATGTTTGCCTAGATACTGTTGGTCTTCAGGACCAAAAATAAAAAGTGTGGAAAACAATGATCAAGTAGCAGTTGAATGGCACATCCGCTTTACTAAGACCCAAGGACAAGGTCTGGAGAGTCTCAAAAGATTTGCTAAATCACTGCCTCAGGCAAACACTTGAGCTGAAGAGATGAGGGGCAGGCATGCTTGGAGTGTAATCCTAGGCCCCACCAGCTGGGTGAGTGGTCCTCACTCTCCTTTATTCTACAACTTCAGAAAAACTTTCACTGGATGTTCAAATTCTTCAGAGCAAAGTTAAAAATTACCCCCTTAGGAGCACGTGGGTGGCTCAGTCCATTAAGCATCTGCCTTCAGCTCAGGTCAGGATCCAGGGGTCCGGGGTTGGAGTCCTGCATCCTTGGGCTCCACTGCTCAGCAGGGAGTGGAGTCTGCTTCTCCCTCTGCCCCTCCTCCCACTCATGCTCTCTCTCAAATAAATAAATAAATAAATACTCCCCCACAATATTAACTGAAAACCTGAGTCTTGAAGGATGAACGGGATCCTGTTAGGTGAAAACAGGAAAAAGGGGCCTTTCGAGGAATAGAAGAGCAGTTTCTGAGACACAGGTACTCGGTGATGGCCTGCGGAGTCCCTAAGTGACTAAATGGGCAAAGACCCCAGCTTGTTCAGGAAAAACTCATCAAGGGCAGCAGGGCCTGACCACTGGTATCAGGGGCAAAGTTTAGAGAAAAGGGAGGTGGAAAAGAAGGAGAGGCTGGGAGATGTTGACTCTCAGTAGCCTATCCCCCCTTCCCATCCTCGTCTAGCTGTCCCAGAAGCACCATGATGTGAGCCACCTCCCAGGGACACCTGAGGATAGGGTCTGGAGAAGGTGCCCACGGGAGCCTACACCTCAAAGATCAGTGTGGGGGCAGCACCAGCAAAGGAAGGTAATGTTCTTAGTGCTGGCAGGAACTCAGAAGCTGAAGTGACACAAAGGGTCCCACTCACCATTCAACATGAATGTGGAGACCCTCCTACATATCTTCCCCCTCTGCCCTGCAACTATGAGGGAAAACAAAAGGGATGTATGATCTGATCCTGTCCCCAGAAGGGCTTCTCAGATGGCCTGGGGAGGGGCTAGTTACCAATATGAACCATTTGTAGAACCAATAAGTAAGTTGATGAGAATTTTAACAGCATGGAGTTTACAAGCGAGGTGGTGAGACCAACAATCCCACAAATATCACTGGTATGTGGCTGGAATGTCAGAGAGCTGAGAGGCCCAGTTACAACTGCACCATCACAGAAACTGAAAATACTTCAGGGTTTGGGGTTTCTTAATAACCTTTTCAAGCAAAATTACAGAGTATAGTTTAAAATAAAATAATCTTAGTGAAAACAATGCGTTTTCTTATTTTTCTTTTAGAAATGATCCGAAGGTCTTTCATACATTTTCGTCCTTGTTTTTTCCAATGTGTTTCTTTTTTAAATATATCAAATGTTCAGTCCCACCCTTTTCTCCAAAGTCTACTTCAGATCTCGTCCAAAACGTGGTCAACATCGTTGTCTCTAGAGACCTTGGGCAGTACGTTTCGTGGAGGCCAAAGATTCACAAGATTCAGATTTGTTAGCATGACTTTTCAATAACCTCTCATTTTAAACTTTCATAAACAGGAACCCTTCCACAAAAAAAGGGGAGTTCAGGCTTGGGTAAGTATTTTCCAAGTCTTGTACAAAAACAAAAGCCCTTGCACGGGGACCACGGCTATTCCCCATGGGGCTTCTCATGGACGCGGAAACCAGCAGGTGAGGCACGTGCCGCAGTAAATCAGAAGCAGGCATTGCACTCCCGAACCTCAATCACATTCTGTGACCAAAATACGCCACGGTAATTGTATCAAGTGATTCTTGGCAAAATCTTGCTTCATTATGTACTGTTCCATTTAAGTCAAAAAAAATGAACAGGCATAAACCACACATTTTTTTCCCTCATTTGAGTAGGCACTTTCGCTGCCACTATAAATGTGTGATTCTTCCACTCCAGCCCAGCGTGCAGCCTGATAGGAGAGCTCATTGCTCTAAGTCTAAGGCTTAAGGCGACAGTAGAATTTGTTCTGGGGTCTGCAGGTAAAATCGAAGCAGTCGTTGCTGAGCTTTTCCTTAAATTACATGATTATTCACAACAAACCTCGTCAGATTTTAGCTGGCAAATTTACAGAGACTTTCAGGAAAAAAAATGGATAGGATTAGGTAGAGCTTAAATTGCATAATTTAGGGGCGCCTGGTGGCTCAGTCAGTTAAGCATCTGCCTTCGGCTCAGGTCATGATTTCAGGGTCCTGGGATCAAGCCCCACATGAGGTTCCCTGCTCAGTGGGAAGTCTGCTTCTCTCTCTCTCCCTCTGCCGCCCCCGCTGCTTGTGCTTTCTCGCTCATGCGCTCTCTCTCAAATAAATAAATCGCTCATGCGCTCTCTCTCAAATAAATAAAATCCTTAATACAATAAAAACTGCATAATGGACAGGAATTTGCAATTTTGATATGAAGACTAGACGGACACACAGAGGGAAGGAAAGGATCTAACGTGCCCTGAACTTCTCTGTGCCAACACTTCCAGGGGTACAAGAACCCCAAAAACTTGCGGGGTCATCCCTGTCACTTCCAAGAATTACATCATTGCGGGGCACCTGGGTGGCTCAGTTGGTTGAGCGACTGCCTTCAGGTCAGGTCATGATCCTGGAGACCTGGGATTGAGCCCTGCATCAGGCTTCCTGCTCAGTGGGAAGCCTGCTCCTCCCTCTCTCAGTCCCTCTGCTTGTGTTCCCTCTCTTCTCTCTCTGGCTGTGTTTCTCTCTATCAAATAAAGAAATAAAATCTTTAAAAAAAAAAAAAAAAAAGAATTACATCATTGCGCCAAGATCACTAAGGGGTCAAGGTAGGAATCCAACCTGAAAATATTTTAGTATTGTTTTAACGCAGGCATTATATCAAAATAATTTTAAATGTTTCTATACTTTTTGATCTGAAAATTATTCTTTTTTTTTATTTTTTAACAAAGTACAATTTAACTGTCAGGCTTGCCTTCTAGAAGAACATTTGTGATCTACGTCCCTTTCATAAAGAAAGCACTAAGAAAGTCTTTCTCTGGCGGTAGCCTTATTTCCAGGTAGCAAAGGCCTGCACAGCTGGGAATGGGGTCAGGGGAAAGAAATGAAAAACTGAACTTTTAGGTCAACAGAGGAGCTTTTAAGGTTACGATGTAGTCTTTCCATTTCACTGCTTTACAAAAAACATCACATAGAGGAAAAATCAGGTTTTTTGGTGGTATAAACTTCATGGTCACTATCTTAAATATCCACTGAAATTTAGAATATACTTCCCCAGGGCACCTGGGTGGCTCAGTTGGTTAAGCCTCCAACTCTTGGTTTTGGCTCAGGTCATGATCTCATGCATCATGAGACTGAGCCCCACGATAGGCACCATACTCAATGGGGAGTCGGCTTGATGATGCGCCCCCTCTCCCCATCTCCCTTCTTATGTGCATTCATGTACTCTAATAATCTTTTTACATAAATATGAATTTTATACACACACACACTTCCCCAAGGCTGTGAGGGTGGGACATGGTGACCCAGATCGGGTGGTGGGGGTGGGGAATGCAGAGGGAGGGGGCACTCAAGACCACAGAACAGCTTAGTGGCATCTTCCTGAAGCTTCAATTTCATCTAATGCTAAGTAATGTTATAATTGCTTCAATAAAGAAATATATCATAAAGTAAAATAAAAAATTTACATGTTTAAGGTAAAACACAGGAGAAGAGAAGACGCCTAGGGGCACTCCCACGTGATCAGGTAGAGGAAATGGGAGATGAGCACAGGAAGGAAACAGAAGAACAGTCAGTGAATCTAATTAAGAGGAAACCAAGAGAATATGTTCCCCCTTAAAGCCAACCAAAAACTGTGCTGCAGGGAGGAGACTGTGCAGAAGTACCAAATGTTTCTGACAGTCCGAATAACAAGGACTGGGAGGTAAGAGAGCACTGAACCCAGCAACATGGAGGTTCATCCATGAACCTGGCCAGAGTGGAGCAGGGATGGAGACAATATTTACAATATTTAGCATTTGTATTAGGAGACAATATTTTGCATTTGTATTAGGCTGCTGTAGGTACCTCATCAGGCATCCTAGGTAAGACACACTTTGACTGATTAATGTAGTATTTGTTTACTGAGTGACTCCTTTGTGTTGGACAGTGTTTCAAGGCTTGAGAAATAACAGTAAATAGACCCTCCCCCGCAAAAAGTCCTGCTTTTAGGGTAGTGGGAGAGGGACAAACAACCAACGAGGAAAGTAAATTACTATAAGGTGACAAGAATTTTAGCAAAAAGAAAAAAGAAAATGAAGGGGGAATGGGCCATGTGGGGGAGGGGTGCTGTCATTTTAGAGAGAGTAGAAGAGGAAGGCCTCATCGAATGGTGGAATTTCAGTGGACTAGCAGGACAGAGGCCACGTGGACACTGGGGAAAAGACACTCGAAGCAACAGACAGAAAGTAAAAATGCTCAAAGAGGCAGAACAGGCAGGCCAGTGTGACTGGCACAGAAGGGGTCAAAGAAGGGACAAGGAGCCAGAGAGTGGGGCCTAAAGGGACATTTTCAGGCCACTGGCTTTTGCCTTGAGACTGAATGTCATGATTAGAGGGTGGTGACTCCAGAGAGCTCACCGAGGGGCATATTTGAAGAAGACCACCGTGGCTGCCCGGTGGTGGGCTACTGGCGCTCTGTGGAAGCTGGGGGTGGGGGGCAATTAGGCTGATTCAGGTGAGTGACGAGGAGCAGCCCGAGTCTGGAGGGCCAACAGGATTCCCAGGTGGGTGGGAATGAGCGGTGACGGGTCAAGAGGGCCACCATGATTTTCATTCTGGAAAAATGGGGAAGGCACAGCAGAGGAGGCTTAGGAGCAGACAAAGAGTTGGGTTTGAGACGTCTGCTGGACATGAAACCGGTAATACTGAGCTGACAGCTGGGCACAGAAGCCAGCGTTTGGGGAAGCGTGGGCTGAGGTGCAGATCTGCTACTCCTCCATATGAAGGTGGTACTTAAAACATAAACGGATGAGCTCTCGAAGGGAGTAAGTAAACAAAGGGAAGAGAAAAGGCCTGGGGCACTCCCACGTGATGAAGTCAAGGAAATGGGAGATGAGCACACGAAGGAAACAGAAGAACAGTCAGTGAATCCAATTAAGAGGAAACCAAGAGAATATGTTCCCCTTAAAGCCAATCAAAACCTGTACTTCAGGGAGGAGACCGTGCGGAAGTACCAAATGTTTCTGACAGTCCGAATAACAAGGACTGGGAGGTAAGAGAGCACTGAACCCAGCAGCATGGAGCTTCATCCACGAACCTGGCCAGAGTGGAGCGGTGGAAGAGAACGCTGGGTTGGAGTGAATGTGAGGACGAGGTCAATGAATCGGAAGACGGTGAAGGGCAAGGACTTGCTCGAGCTCTCCTGTGATGGGGAACAGAGCAGCTGACTGGTAGCTAGAAGGACAGAGGAATCCAAAAGGTGGGGGGGGGGGTCATTAGTGTGTGTCTGTCTATCTGTCTGCATGTCTGTCTTCAGGAGACACTGCAGCATGTGAATGGAAATAACTGGAGAGAAAATGTGCTGTGTGACAGGGAGCAAGGTTACTGCTGAATCTGTCCTTTAAGTAGCCAAAGCAGAAGGACTCACACATGAGACAGGACTGAGCCCAAGAGCAACCACCCTGTACCAGGAGAGAAACTTTAGAAAAAAACACCTGAGAACAGTGATATAGAAGATGTAGCACGGCGCCAGGACAAAAGGGCATTAACTCCAGGGTGGAACTCTTTGGGAAGCTGCTTATTGCTGTGTCTTCTTATAATTTCCATTTTTCCCCTAGCAGTCACATGTGGTGGGGGTGGTGGTGGGAGGCAAGTGAAGGTCATTGTTAGGTGCCACTTATTTCCCGGGTGTTTTATTGTTGTTTTGTATTTCACTTGTCTGGCTGTTTTTGATGCATTTGTGACCATCCCAGCAACGCTGAGCGGAAATGCATCTACACACACACACACACACACACCTACATGCATGGGTATTCCTTGGTTATGTACACTTTTCATGAAGCTTTTCACTCTCTGTTAACTTTTATTGTCATGAGTTTTCCTGGTTTATGACTGTGCATAATAATGAGTCCTTTCACTTGTCACTCCACCTTCCCGGAATGGCTGCAAAGGACTTGAAAATAGTTTCATTCTCTCTGCCCAGAGCTTCCTTTCATCATCTTCCATCGTACGAATCCTCAGCTCGGTCCTCCCCAGTCCGCAGGCGCTGCATCCTTAAGCCCTTCCACACATCTCCATTTTAGAATGGAGATTCTAACAAGTCTGCCACAACAGAGATGTGTCATGGTCAAGTACAAAAACAGGATAAGGAGTATTTTCACTTTCCAATGTTGTCCTAAAGACCAGGATTTGTAAACCTTTATTTAAGTCTTAGGAACGCCCTGGACCAGCTCCTTCCTAATGTTACCTGTAGCACCTGCTATGTCCCTTTCCTTCAGCAAAATGAGAACTCCGTCTATCACATTCTATGTCAAGTTTATTTTTCCAGAAGTGCCTTGCATTAACGTGGTACTTTTCTGTTCCCTTCCATGCCTCCCTCTATTAAGATCTCCCTCTAAACACTCTTCTGTTGGCATATGATTGGGGGAAGGGAGGCAACTCTTCATCTCTTCATCTCAGGTTGAACCAAGGAAGATTGGCAGATGAAGTCTAATCAAAGCTGTCTCATCATCAGAGCTTAGCACAGCAGCTGTGCACCTCAATTCTCTCCAGTGATAAATCAATGGGAATGATGACCCCCAACTGAGTGCATGGCTTTGAATGTCACTAGGATACAAGAGAGAGAACTCATCTTCCACCAGAGCTTTAAGTCTGTCTGGTCCAATAAGTAGATAGGTAAGTAAAAGAAAGAAAGAATGGAGAGAGGGAGGGAAATGGAGGGTGCATGTGTAAACATATATATACACAGACATGCCTCTACCACTTACAAAGAAAGATCAATACATACAACCGTATTTCCAATTCAAGAAACAGCCAGTCTCAGGAAGGGGCTAGCAAGATACCCAGTGTCCTGTCCCAGCTCGGCTACTAACCATCTCGCTGACTTTGGACAAGCCAAGTCAGTGCTGTGGTTTTCCAGTTTTCCCATTCGAAAGCTGTCTAAGGTCCCTTTGCAGCCTGACCATATTATGGGCTTTACACACCTGATAATGCTGTAAAATATATTTCTGGGACACTCTGCCATTATAGTCCCCTGCCACTTACAAGCCTATTTTAGATAGGGCTGAGTCATAAAGGCACTGCCATTATCGGAATTCAAACTATTACAAAGACAATGTTGTGTACTTGTATGTGTCAACAGTCAGAAATTCAGGATTATCTCCTACATTATTAATGTCTTTCCCAACCTTTAATATTGTTGCTATTATTTTAAATTCCATGTTGTTGTTGTTGTTGTTTTGAGTCCTCCTAATAAAACCATTCTTACCTTGCCTTTACCTCTATGTTAAATAAAAAATGCAGAGTATCACTTAAATTTTTTACTGTCCAAAAAGATATTGCTCTGAATGTTCCATTAAAAATAATTTTTTTAATCTTACAGTGGAGTTGAGGGGTCTCACTAACCCAGTTTATCATCTCCATGTAAATGAATCATACAAAGTGGGCCAAAGCTGGGGGGTATGTACATGCATACAGAAGTGCCCCATCAGGGGTGCCTGGGGGGTTCATACGGTTACACATCTGCCTTCAGCTCAGGTCATGATGCCAGGGTCCTGGGAGTGAGCCCTGCTTCAGGGGAGCCTGCTTCTCCCTCTCCCTCTCCCTGCCACTCCCCCTGCTTATTGGCTCTGTTGCTCCGTCAAATACAGAAATAAAATCTGAAAGAAAAAGAAAGGAAGGAAGGAAGGAAGGAAGGAAGGAAGGAAGGAAGGAAGGAAGGAAGGAAGAAAGGAAGGAGGGAGGGAGGGAAAAAAGAGAGAGAGGAAGAGAGGAAGAGGAAGAGAGAGAGAGAGAGAGAGAGAGAGAGAGAGAAAGAAAGAAAGAGGGAGAGAACCAAAGAGTCCCAATCAACATTTAAGGAGCACAAGCTTCCTTTTCAGACTTCCCCGTGTTCTTCCCACATCCTCCCCATATCAATGGTAAAAAGAGGTTTTAGCGACCTTGCACTAAAAAAGAGAATATGTCTCTCCTCAAACACAACTAGACCACCAAGACAGAAATATCTACTTTACTTAGTAGTTAAGTGAGGGACCACTTTGGAAGGTTAATCTCTTGGCAAGTGGCCCAACCCTTATCTTGCATTCCAGGCGTCCCCGAAGGGTGGGTCTAAGGAGCGGCCTTTGCAAGTGATTCCCTCTGCACTGAAATATTGCAAGAGAGGTGTTATCTACTTGCATTCAAAACACTAAGTCTACGATCTGGTTGGTTTGGATGGGAGTCATAAGTCAACAGACCAGTTCCTGAAGCTCTGGTAAAAATCAAAGTGCCTGACAAGTGTTAATGTGGCTAGAGGAGAAGACAGTGCTCTGTCAGAGTAGCCCTTTCCAAGTCCAAAGGAAAAGTAATAGATAAAATGTTCCCAATGTTTCTATTCATTCTAACCTACCTGAACAGCCCTCACCACTGCCTTAGCCCAAAATGACATTTCAGTCAAGGAAGTGAAGGAACTGACAATGCTCGCTATATCCACAGGGAAGAGACACAGTGAAAGACACATACCACCTATCCTAAAATAACTCATCACCCCATTATACTGAAAGTACATAAAAACTGCAGGATCCCTAAGTATGACAGAGGGCCACAGTGAAATATTTAGAACGTGTTAGGAGTAAACCCTCACGGCCCTACTTTCCAGAAATTCTATAAATAATCTTCCAAGTTACAATGACTTCAAAAAAGCTTCCTATTTCTGTCTCTCCACCTACCAATTTTCTGAGAATTACATGCTTGGCCAAATTAACTTAAAGCTGAGGAAGTACTATGCCAAGCCAGAGTTCCTCAACCCCTGCTGATAAGCTTGGGGTCCAGACAAATGCCCAATGAATGAGCAGCTTCTGAGGGAATTATGACATGAATCAGCCATTCCATTTAAACGAGGTGCCCCCCCACACACACAGATTATGAGGGATTTTATTTCTTTTTCAGAAAATTCGAGACAAAACTTAAGGACAAACATTAATAAGCAGTGAACATCAAATTACAAGCTTGAGAAAGAAACTCTTAAACCAAACAGCTCACTCAGCTCAAAAACTAAGGCCAGATGAAGTTATATAATAACCAGGAAACTACAAAATACAATCTCTGTCATATTTTAATTCCCCCTGTGCCCTAAAAGAGGTAACTGGTAAAGATAAAGTAATAGTCATTAAGGCTTTAACATGATCAGACTGAGAAATGGTACTTCCTTGAGCTATTAGGGAAAAATAAATCCAAACCACACAGGCCATTACCTTTTGGAGCATTAATTAGTAAAACAGAGTGAGCAACAGTACGAAACCACCAGCAGGTGATGGAAAGCACATACACACTCAGACATGAGGGTAATACAGCCTTATGCAGCCTAGATACAAAATAACGTTAAGACATAGAAAAGGTCAGCACACAACGAAATATTCCCAAAAGGAGTGTTTTAAGAAACATTTAATCTCACATATAAAATTAAGTCTCAACTCCAGAAGGGGGAAAATAAACTTTTTTAACCTTACCTTAGCCAAAACTTTGGATGTAGCCAGTGTTTCTCAGGCTCTTTTAATTAGCAGAAAAAGTTTCACCAAGTCGGAGTCTATATACAAATCCACAAACTCTTTCTTTCTGCCCATGGTAAGGCAGGAAACAGCGCTGAACACTTCAAATGCTCAGCCGTTAAGAGCTAAAAACAGATTCTGTGCAATGCTGGATATATTTTTGTCTGCTAGCTACACACCCTCATCATGTTCAATTTTTTCCATTGGTGGAAGAGTATGATGCACACTTAACCAGAGAGTGGTTTTCCACGGGCTGCCCGGAGCGATTAGCCAGGACAGCCTCGGAGCCGCCAGGCTCACCCATGACTGGGCTGCTGTTGGACCCACATTCCAGAATTACCACCAAAGTTCCATAGGAACGCAGCCCTAGGTTTGCTGAATAAAGGTTTACTCACTTGAAGGCAGCCTCCGCTGCTTTTTTAAGCCTTTCAGCAGTAAAGAACACACACCTACCACCCTTGTGTTTAGAGCGGTAGGTAAACTTTCTGTCTCCGAAACCACAGCTGGAATGTTATGGTCATAAAAACCCGGCCTCCAGAGCGGCCCTTCAAAATAATTTTGCGATTTGCAAAATATTGGGTGTACACTTACTCCACGTTCCTTGCTGGAGCCAGTTCATTTTTAAGTTGGCTGAGCTGCGGTGCTCCGCGCTAGAAATGCCTGTATTTCTTTAAAAAAGTGACAGACCAGACATTCGAGTGTCTTGAGGTCTTGCTGTATCTTTTGATGAAAGACCTCCAATTTAATGTACACCCAACATGTGAAGCAACAGTTCCAAATCATTTTATATTAATTTTTGGGAAAGGTGTACTAAAAGGGGCAGCAGGATTAAGTCTGTGTAGTTTTAAATTTTTGAAGCTCTATAGAAGAAAACAGCTTAAGCACAAGTGTTCAAGTTATCCTGGACAAATACACAACGGCAGCTTTATTTTTCAAATGTGAATGGATTGATGTACACAACTGACAAGATTCTTACTTAATCTTCAAGACTGGAAGGTTGAAAGCTTCGCATGAACAAAGCATCGCAACATACACAAACACACATCTACACACAACAGACCATGCGTAGCACAACTTCTTCCCCCGACATAGGTTCCTCGTAGTTAATACCTGCTTGAAGATACACTTTCTAATCTTCATTAGCAAAAGTAAGAACCATTACATGTGGTCTCCGTCCAATAGTTACTAGAACTAGTCTAAGCTCTACAAAACTTTACTCATGAACACAGAACCAAACAATGTTTAGTGGGAGGGTAGAGCACAGGAGGAAAGCGGCCGATTCCAATCCCCTCACTTCACAGATTAAAAATGAAGGCCTTAAGTGACTTTTCAAGGTCACGGAGCTGGTCAGCAGCAAGCCGTGGAGCCAGGACATGCCACTCAAGTCGCCACAACCCCCAGGACTGAAGTCAGAAGGTTGCCACGGAAGCCAAGTCACATAACAGAAAACATGGGGATTCCCAAAATGTTAATCTGGGGTGTGTGTGTGTGTGTGTGTGTGTGTGTGTTAAAAAATACCTCAGGCTGGCTCAGTTGGATAAACATACAACTCTGAATCCCAGGGTTGTGAGTTCAAGTCCTACATTAGGCATGGAGCCTACTCAGGGGAAAGAAAAGAGAAAATACCCTGGGTAAATACAGAAGAAGAAAGAATGCTAAGTCATCAAGGAGCATCATTTCTGTTACTAAACTAAAAGTAAAATGAAGTAACAGCCAACATAAAAGAAGTAGTTTCTTAAGACAGAAGAACTACTCCTGAATATAAAGGGAGAGAGAGGAGAATTAGGGAAGACAGAAGAAGGAAATTCAGGAAGATGTGCTTCTCAATGTGAAAAATATCAGAAAAGCAATGAATTGTGTGGAAATATTTGCATGACCCTATTCTAGTCCTGCCTCTAGTTTTTTTTAAGGTTTTATTTATTTACTTATTTGACAGAGACAGTGAGAGAGGGAACACTAGCAGAGAGAGAGGCAGAGGGAGAAGCAGGCTTCCTGCTGAGAAGGGAGCCCAATGCAGGGCCAGCTCCCAGGACCTTGAGTTCATGATCTGAGCTAAAGGCAGACACTTAACCGACTGAGTCACCCAAGTACCCTTAGATTTTTTTTTTTAAGAATTAATTTATTTGAGAGAGAGTGTGTGTACACATGGGGGAATTGGGACAGAGGAAAAAGGAGAAGCAGGCTCCCGGCTAAGCAGGGAGTCAGTCCCAATGGGGCTCAATCTCAGGACCCCAAGATCATAACCTGAGCTGAAATCAAGAGTCGGATGTGTAACAAACTGAGCGACCCAGGCACCCCCATCTCTAGATTTTAAGACAATTTTGACCATCTGATGCATGTTAACATGTAGATCTGCTGAGGCCAGAAATGCCGGTAAGACTGAATTATCTCCAATATCCCTCAGACATTTCCAGTGGGTTTGCACAGTCACATTCCATTTTTTAACCACTGAGGTCACCCAAATAACTTTAGTTCTATGGGTATATAAAGTCCCTTAGGGTTTCAAACTAACATTTTTTAAATTCTTTAAACTGCCCAACTACAATAAAACACTCTCAATTTAGTACTCCATCCTAAAATTACAAAAGCCAGCGTATCTCCAAATCATAAAACTAGACTTTATCTTTCTAATGCTTCATTCTGAGATAGTAACGTAACAGGACATATGTGTTAACAGGCATCTAAAATTAAGATCCTTGGCAAAGATCTCCAAGAATTACAAAAATTACTACTTAAGAAGTATTCTATCCTCTGGGGTTCCTGGGTGGCTCAGTCGTTAGGCATCTGCCTTCAGCTCATGGTCCCGGAGTCCCGGAATCAAGCGCACATCCAGCTCCCTGCTCAGCAGGAAGCCTGCTTCTCCCTCTCTCACTCCTCCTGCTTATATGCCCTTTCTAGCTGTGTTTCTCTCTGTCAAATAAATAAAATCTTAAAAAAAAAAAAAAAAGGATTCTATCCTCAAACACATAATGCAGAAGGAAACATATATCTCACTACCTTCATCATAAGATGGGATTGACAGTAATAATGCTCATGTCCAATAATAGATAAAGCTGATGAGCTAATCCATAGTTACAAGAAACACGGACATTTAAATACATTTTTTTTAAGTAACATGAGAGAAATGACATCACTGCTTAAAATTCAAGAAACTCAGCTCCTTCCATATTCTTTACTTTTGAGGAAAAACATACCTGATATGAACAAAAAATCCTACCAAACATTATTCTTTATTGATAATCTTCAATCAATTCTAAGGATTTCATCTGTTAAAAAATTAATGGAGTTTGTTAAAAAATGTATTTATTGCTAAATAATAAAGGTTAAATATATATAGCTAAATATACTTAATAGTTACTGTTAAATAATAAAAGTTAAAAATATAAATTACCTCTATCCCAAAGATTCCAAAATATTAAATAACCTCTCACAAATATAAACACCCACTTCAATGAAATTAGCAAATGAACAAAAGACTTCATAATACGCTCATGTGCTTGAAAAGAACTATAGTCTGCTGTTTCTGATGGGAAAAGCAGTATTTCAAATAATGTGGACTAAAAAACATGGGATAGAAGTAACGCCATTGCAAGAATGTCCTGGATGAAGGCAATACTAGAAGAACAGGAAGCATGTGAAATATTCATGTGAAAAATCATAAAATCCACAGAAATATTACCTGGGGAGGTGAATTTTCTCCCCATTTCATCAAAAGGGGATCATTTTAAAAGACTTCCAAACCAAATGCTTCTACTAAATGAGCCCAGAGAACACAGTGAGCGCCTGTGTGGCCAGCCCTCATATCTAAAACTGCCGTGGTTGGAATTTTTTCCTCCCATGTGTCACGCTGAAAACCCACACGTGGGAACCACTGGCAGGTGCAATTCTTCTGCCACCTAGTTGTCCCCAGCTCAGGTCCCAGGCTTCCGACTTCCCCCACCCTGACCTTAACCCCTGCTGTGTGATACTGGACCTCTCACTTAGCTTCTCAGCTTCTGAATCTGTAAAATGGGGATAGTATTACCTGCCCCCCACAGGGTTGTTTTAAGGATTAAGCAAAAATAAGATATGCAGATTGTCTGCCACAAGACCTACCTGAGAACCCAAACTCCATAAAGCAGAGATTTTGTTAAAAGTGTTTACTGTCTACTACTCTAGAGGCGCCCGAGGGGCTGGGTTGGCTAAGCATCTGCCCTCGGCTCAGGTCATGATCCTGCAGTCCTGGGATGGAGCCCTGCATCAGGCTTAGCAGGGAATCTGCTTCTCCTTCTCCTCTCTCCCTACTCGTGCTTGCTCTAATAAATAAATAAATAAAAATCTTAAAAAAAAAAAATCTACTCCTTTAAAAAGTGCCTGGCACCTGGTGAGTACCCGAAAAAAATAATCCAGTGAGTGAGAGCAGGGAGGGAGAGGACAGTGATGGTGAATACAAAAGGAGAAAAGTGTCTGCTGCACTTTTTGGTCAGAGTCTCTGAAATCCCTTTATCAAACATCAGCCAACCCATGTGTCATCAATACCCATTAAGCAAAAGTTTCACAAAGTTTCTGCCTGAAATTCCCCAGCTGTTCTCCTGCAGCATCTCATACCTTCCAGACTGTTCTGGCCTCACGAATACACCTGAACAGCATGAACTCTGCACCCTTAAAACCCAGAGTCGATCTGAAGATCATTCAAATGCTTTCCTAGTGTGGTGTATATTGCTTTAAGGCCACAGCCTCACACGTGGTGATTGACAAGAAAACAGAGGGGCATGTGGGTGGCTCAGTGGGTTAAGAGTCTGCTTTTGGCCCTGGGAGGGAGCTCCCTGTCCAAGGAGGAGCCAGTGGCTTCTTCCTCTCCTTCTGCCCTACCCCTGCTTGTGCTCTCTCGGGCATGCTCTCTCTCAAATAAATAAAAACCTTAAAAAGAAAAAAAGGAAGAAAATAGAGCCCAGTAGAATCAATCAAAAACTTGGTATTTATTAAGTAAAAATAAAGAGCAAAATAAAATGTTGTGTTTTTGTTTTTTTTTTAAAGTAAACTAGAGGGGTGCCTGGGTGGCTCAATTGGTTAAGCGACTGCCTTCGGCTCAGGTCATGATCCCGGAGACCCGGGATCGAGTCCCACATCGAGCTCCCTGCTCAGCAGGAAACCTGCTTCTCCCTCTCTCACTCCCTCTGCTTGTGTTCCCTCTCTAGCTGTGTTTCTCACTGTCAAATAAAATCTTTAAAAAAAAATCTTTAAAAAAAAAAGTAAACTAGAGATGCCTATAAAATCAATAGTCAATGTTAAGCTAATTCAAAATAAAATACTAGCATGGTGTGTATTATTTTAAAACCACAGCAAACCTAAGTTTCATTATATAAGCTTTTCCTAAGTGTTTCAAAGGCACCAACCGTGTAAAAAAAAAAATTTAATGGAGTCAATTGTTGTGAAAATGAGAATTTATGGAATAAATATTTATAAAGTCCTGGTGGATACCTTATATTACATAATAAGCAAGTCCCAAGAATTTAATCAAATGACCAGTTAATTATTTTGCAAGAATGAGCAAACATGAATTGACATAAAAACTAAGATTTAAAACAAATTCTTTATAAAAGTTTTTTTTTCTTTCTTTCTTTCTTTTTTTTTTTTTTAGAGAGAACACGTGCCTACATAAGCAGGAGGGGAGGGACTGAGGGAGAGGGAGACAGAATGTTCAGGAGGCACCACGCTCAGCATGGAGCCCGACACAGGGCTCAATCTCAGGACCCCGAGATCATGATCCAAGCCGAAATCAAGAGTCAGATGCCTGACTGACTGAGCCACCCAGGTGCCCCAATAAAGTTTTCCTTCAAATGGGCTTTTTTTCTATAGGTTGTTATATCCAAATTAAATACACGTTGACTATTGACAATTACTGATAATGTATAAACTCCAAACTTTTGAAATTAAATAGAATACTTTCAAATAAGAGGTAATATTTATAAATGATAAAAACCTGTATTAAAAAAATGTTACCAAAAATAAAACTACAAAATGAGCTTCCACCAAGGTAAAATTAAAATCTTCTGTAGGAAATATCATTTCAAAATACATTTATAAATACCAGCCAATAGACACATCTGTTTACAACATTTTTTTCTTTTTCTTTTTAAAATTTTACTTATTTATTTGAAAGACAGACAGAGAGCAAAAGTGGGCAGAGCAGCAGGCAGGGGGAGAGGGAGAAGCAGGTTCTCTGCTGAGCAGGGAGCACCATGCGGGGCTCGATCCCAGGATCCTGGAACATGACCACCTGAGCCGAAGGCAGCCACTCAGCTGACAGAGCCAACCAGGTGCCCCTGTTTATAACATTTTTGAAGGGCTCCATTGAAACATTTAAGAAAATGTAAGTAATCTTTCCAGAATTAAATGTAATCAATTAAAAAATATTCTATTCCGCCTCCCACTCCACACACAGTATCTTCTTCTTCTGGACTGAAGTGAAATCGTTTAAGCTAAAAGGTTCCTAATCTGTTTAATTCAGAGAATAATTGAATCCAAGTTTCCTAAGAGACCCCAGAGGTCATCCAGCTAGCCCTATCTTGCTTCTAATTTGAGAACCTCCTACGGTATCCTGACATATGGGCCACTCTCTTCTACCCAAATACACTGAGTGATGGGAAGTTCACAGCTCCACTAGGGAGCACATTCCATTGTTTAAAAACCAACTGATAGATGAGAACTCCTTCCAAGGGACTTTAAACCAGTCATCCTCAAAATTCCACTAATTAAGTTGGTCTTTCTATCGTTATCAACACACACCCTACCCCTGCTCCCTCCCAATCACCCTACAAACAACAGAAGTCCAGTTTCTCGGCTCTTCCCCTGCTCTCTCTTCCTTAAGGTTTATCAGCGCAAGAAGCCAGAACCACCCCTGGAGAACAGAATAAACAAGCAAAACCAGACTGTAGTTTTTCACTGAAAATCATATGCACAAAGAGTCCTAAGATTTTAGTCTGTGCTCAGTGGGCTAAGTCAGAGTACAGTGCTCTTGGTAACTCCCCCAGAGTCGATGAGTTTATGGGTCCTCATCTGTTTGGTCCCACAAAGTCTAGGAAGCATAAGGGGACCCACCAGAGAAGACAGAACGGAACCTCCCATAGGCCACATGCGTGTGCAAATTACACTCTGCTTCCATTTCACCCATCCAGGAATCCCAACAACTGATTTTGGGATAGACGAGTGAGTTTGCTGCTGAAAGAGAGGAAATGACCTAAAATAGAAGCAAAAAGGTTCTGTCTGAACATAGGGGGGGAAATTTCCTTCCCAGGTTCAAGATGTCACACACCATTAGGGCTGTTGAAATGCATGAAATGATGGAGACCAGAGTACTATATTCTTAAGAAACAGAAGCCATTTGTTTGCACATTAGGCTTGTGCAAGTATTCTTTAGCATACACACAAAAAATGTTCTGTTCTATTTTTCTGGAAACATGAAACTCTACAAAAATATCTTTAGTTTTTCCACTACGAATACAGAAGTAGATACAACTTTCCACTTTCCCAGTCTTCTCTTAATTCTACCATAAGGAAAACAACTTAGGTAAACGAAACATGGTACCTGATGCCACTCAGTGTTGGGAAGACTCCAAGAGGTAAATACCATGGTGGACTGGCCCATGCCCGCCCCGTCTGCTGGGGCCAGCCGTCACCCAGCCCCCCTGCCCACCTCCACCTGGGAAGGCAGAACCCTATCTTGCTAGACGAACCACATTTTTAAGAATCACTGAACATGAGGTGCCTGGGTGGTTCAGTCGTTAAGCATCTGCCTTCAGCTCAGGTCATGATTCCGGAGTCCCAGGATCAAACCCAGAAATCGGGCTCCCTGTTCGGCGGGAAGCCTGCTTCTCCCTCTCTCACTCCCCCTGCTTGTGTTCCCTCTCCAGCTGTGTTTTCTCTGTCAAATAAATAAAACCTTTAAAAAAAAAATCACTGAGCATGCTGCTTTTATATAAAATTTTCACTTTTCAAAGGTAGGCAATTCATTTAAATAGCCTTAAAAGACTTGTCAAGGACACATTTTTCAGGCCCAAAAAGCTTATCAACAGCTCAGAAGCAGCCAGAAGCCCACCAGGGTGCACTGTCTGATAGAAATGGTAAAACACAAACAGGAAAATCGTAAACTCTGAAAAAGTTTTATTTAAAAGCAAGCAATCAGCAGTCCCAATTCCCTGACTTCAGAAAGCTAAATCCTGCATCTCTAGGGACATACATTTCCACACAATTAGTCTATCCAAGACAACCAGACACACACGGGATTTCAGAAGGGGGGCTGCCCTTACAGAGGAGGGGCTGTAACAGGCCACACAGGCCCAGCAGCCCCCTTCCTGGGGAGCAGAGAGATGTCTTCTCCAGGAATCTTGATCTGCAGCCCAGCAGCCCCTGGACCCACATCTGTGCAGGGACATGCCCCCTCCCATTTCCCCCCAGCTCCTAGGTTTTGTTCTACTCATTGGTCCTTGTGTCTCATCGCCCCTGCTCCATGCTTACAGAACATGCTCAAGAACAGCATCATGCTCCCCGCTAAGCTTACTACTTTCTATGCTACATATTCCATCCCCTTCGTCATTACAAATGGGACACTATTTCCAAACACTCCTAACCATGGTCACTGTTGCCCAGATTAATACCCTTCTTAGATCTAAGGGAAGGAAGGAAGGAAGGAAGGAAGGAAGGAAGGAAGGAAGGAAGGAAGGAAGGAAGGAAGGGAGGGAGGGAGGGAGGGAGGGAGGGAGGGAGGAAAACATCACAAAGCCCTGTGCCAAGAGTGTTATGTTTATTTTCATATTAAATTCTCACAGTAACCTTCTTTGATTTGTATTATCAGCACTACTTTGCAGATGAAGAAACTGAGGCTAAGCAAACCCAGGTAATGTGCTAACAGTCACAAAACAAGCACACCTAGAAAATTTAAACCAAGCCTGACTGATACCAAAGAGACAACATTACCATACATATGGAAAATGGCCTATCTGTGTTTTATCACTATGCCAGCTAATTAAAATTATTAATAATTATAAGCAAGCCTTTTTTTTCTGGTGACCTTGGGGAATGGCCTGTTTTCATCCATGTCACACAAAAGCAAATGCTCCAAATCCTGTCTCCACTTTATGAACAAATCCAAATATATATCTTTTAAACCTAGCAAATATTTAATGCATAAAATTCTGAGTATATACTAAATAAAATAGCAGAAGTCTATAAAACATATATACTAACATCCTTACTCCATGAGGGAAATGCTCTTATTACGCTCACTCTACAAGAAGAAAATAAGGCAACAAAGCTTAAATAACCTGCCCCAGGTCACTGAGATGGAAACATCAGAGGCAGGATTCAAACAACTCAAGCAATCTGACTCCAAAAAAACCCTAAACTTTAGACTTTTCAAATAGGTGTGTTTCAATCAGAGTATCTGAACTTCATTAAAGCATAAATGAACCAGTCACCGAGGCTAATTAGAAATTCCTTTTAAATATCCTAATGTAGATGATGTAAAGGACAACCAACACAAAAGTTACCAATTATCAAAATTCCTAACTTTAGTAAGGGCTCTATTTGCAAATACACGCAAAATGTTACCAAACTTCTTCTTTACATGGAAGATCACGTGAACCTGGAAATTCTGTGAGAGAATAATTCACATTTAAAAACAGCACCAAACAAACAAACCGCACCGTCAGAATCTCCTCCAGGACCAACACAGTTCTCAGCACATGACAGCGAGCAACGGTGGCAGTGAGCTGCCCCGCACGGCTGAGTCACTATACATTCAGTCCAGAAACACCTGCTGAGCCCGGGACACTGTTCTGGGTTGTGGAGCTCCTGAGGACACACAGACATTAGAACTTCGCAACATATAGAAATACTGCTCCGGGAACAGTAGGGCTGAACAGGAGGCTGTAAACAAACATGCAAGGGCAAAAACTATCAGGCAGGACTTTGCAGAGAATTAAAACGAGTGGCCACTTTCGGTTCGGTGGACAGAGACAGTCTCTCAGAGGCAGCTCCCTGAATTGAGATACAAATGGCGCGAAGCAGCTCAGGAAAGATGAGGCGAATTGCCACTTGGAAAGCTTACGCTGGTGTCTGCAAGGCACAGCGTTCTAAGCATGAACTGCAGACGCTGCGGACGTGTCCAGGGAATGACCTGCAACCATTCCAAAAACTGCTTCGGGAACTCTTCCGCTCTCTGCTTTAGTACTTAAACTGAAACACCAATACACTGACTAGTAAAACACTTTAGTCAGAAGGAAACAGCCTTAACATGATCGGAACCTTTCCTTTCCTTCGCTGAGGGGCTCCTGAATGCCCAAGTCTCCAGAGCTCACCTGATCTTACAACCCCAACTAGAAATGACATACTCTAGATCTGTTCTTCAGCGGGATGTACTGTTTGGAGTTTGAGGGTGTGCTGTATCAGTACTAGTACGTAAAGAGACAGAAATGAACACCTGCCAGGCTGTCACTTCCCCAGCTGAGTTCCCAGAGAGGACGGGGGTACCATATTCCAGAGACAGAGAGCATCATCCAGTACATCAAATTACACTTCGTTTATAATAAGCCACTCAGACTTGGTGCCCCACTGCACTCAGGAAATTCCATTTCCAGCCGAAATCTGAGGAATCCACTTTGGCTTCCCCCACCCAGGTCCGCATACAAAGAGCAATTAAACAGAGTTACACGGGAAACAGACATACAACTGACATACAGTAACACCTCTGAGACGCACGAGTGCATCAAACTTACCCCTAGAGGGAATGGGAACAACACTTAGTGTTAATAATCATTCATTTATCCAGAAGGAGCTGACTCAAGAGGTCATTCCAGCACACAGCCCTGGCAAGAGAAAACAAAAATATGATAAGACACCATTTTTTATTACAATTTTGTAATTAAAGTTCAGTTTCTCAATATTGTGCTCTGTCTTGGGCTTGATTCGGAATGGGAGCAACTAAAAAAGAAATCAAAGGTTCAGTGATTAACTATAAAGGAAATATGAGGGTCCTCCCCACATCCTAATCAGAAAAGCAGATTTACTCTAAGTCCACATGGCTAAACCATTGTATAGATAGATGGAGGGAAGGAAGAAAGGAGAGAGAATGAGCAGACGGAGGGTTTAAAAAAAAAAAAAAAAACACAGATAGATGATTAAATGGCCAGACAAAGCCTACTGTGATCAAGCCACAATTCCACGGCTGGGAGTAGAGTAGGAAGAGAGAAGTCTCTGCTCTCAACAAAATGAACTTCATTCAAGCAGGATAAAGCAGTCAAAACCACACAAATAAATAAACAAAAATATCCTAGAGCAACACGTGCAGTGCATACACCTCAATAGGGATGATGAGACAGCGAGTAACTAGGGCCTACTTCAAACCAGAAGGTCAAGTAGTGGCTCCGGGAGATGGCCAACCAGGCTGAGATCCCAGTGCTGCTTTGAAGTTAAGGAAATTGACCTGCCAGGCAGAGGGACCAGTCAACACCCTAATAAGGACCAAGGTGTTAGAGGTCGTTATCACAGACTGTGGGCCAGAGTGGGTTGAGTCAAAGAATGAGTTGCATTCCTTAGGAAGCACGTGGTTTCTGGGTCCTCTCTTATTATGGGGAATAACACCTTCTTCCATTGTTTGATGCACTGCCCAGTGACATTACGATTCATGGCCCCATTAGCCAACATACCAGAAAGTACCTCCCTTTTCTTTCATTTTTAAAAATGTTAAACAGATTGCTTTCAGGGAGTGAGACTTGTCTTTTTATAAGACATTTCACCTCCGCTATGTTCATAAAATACTACTTTATGGTAATAAATGTGTACTAGAGGTTAAAGCCTTGATAAAGAATGCAGGCTTCAGAGCCAAAAGATTGGGATTCAACCCCCCAGCTTCCTCATTACCACCTGAGCCAGCCCAGCCTGGTTATTTAAATTGTCTGAGCCTCTGGTTTCTTCAACTATAAAGTAAAAATATATATAACCCTATTTTTTAGAAAAAACATATAACCCTGCTTTGCAGGGTTATTCAAAATATTTAATGGGATAATGCACATAAAAATACTCAATTAACTGACTGAAACATGAAATACTCGACCGAAGTGGCAATAAAGTACTTTCATTATAAATAGTTGCTACTGGGAAAGGTGTGATTATCACAATGATTCATGCTGTAGAAATACACCTATATAATTTGACACAGAAGAGATAGTACTTTTCATCTACAGGTTCATAGACTATTCTATGGGTGGACCTTTAAAAACCAGCCCAAGCTCGCTCTCTTTTGGTGAGAATTTAAAACTAAAAGAGGTAGGCTGACTTGCCCACGAGGACATAACTAGTGCAGAGAAAATTTTTAGAAAACCTGATACATTTGGTCAAGAATGCAGGCCTGCCTCACTGGGGCACCTGGGTGACAGCTCAAAGGCTGACTTTTGGTTTGGCTCAGGTACGGTCCCAGGTCCTGGGATGGAGCCCTGTGTCAGGCTCCAAGCTCCAGAGGGAGCCTGCTTGAGGATTCTCTCTCCTCTGATCCACCTCCCCACCCCTCTCTTAAAATAAATTTAAGATTTTAAATAAATCTTAAAAAAAAAGGAATGCCTGCTTCCTTAGATAAATCCTATATAGATATAATTTTCTTTAATTTTCCTTTTTTTTTAAGTAATTTCTATGCCCATCGTGGAGCTAAAACTCAAAACCCTGAGATCAAGAGTCACACACCCTACCAACAGAGCAAGCCAAGCTCCCCAAATTTTTAATTCACCTTGGAATTAACCCAGTATGGACGAGAAAATATTTCTAAATGGTAAGAATGGAAAACTGAACAAGTTTTAGTGGATTCTAGCTAAACATATTATACTGACAATTTTTAAAGATTTTTTTTTTTGACACAGAAAAACACAGCTAGAGAGGGAACATTAGCAGAAGGAGTGAGAGAGGGAGAATCAGGCTTCCCACTGAGCAGGGAGCCTGATGCAGGATTTGATTCCAAGACTCCAGGATCATGACCTGAGCTGAAGGCAGACACTTAACCAACTGAGCCACCCAGGCGCCTCTATACTGACAATCTTTAAAAGTCAAGACTTGTCCTATTTTGCTGATAGGCCTATCAGCAAATTGACAGTTATGTGCTAATCAAGAAATTATAAAATATAAGATCTGCCACATTTAAGTTTTTCCAAAGATAATACAGATATTGAGTCTCCAGTGCTTTTTATGTGCCAGAAGTTTTCCACACATTAATTCTGAATACCTTGCCATGTCATGAATGTGAGTTTTTTTTAATTCTCCAGGCCTTTGCACATAGTGTGCCCTGCTAGGAATGCCTCCCTGGAGAACTAACTCCTAATTGCCCCTCAAGACCCAAGTTAAGGGGCACTTGGGTGGCTCAGCTGGTTAAGGGTCTGCCTTCAGCTCCAATCATGATCTTAGGGTTCTGGGATCGAGCCCAGTGTCAGGCTCCCTGCTCAACAGACAGTCTGCTTCTCCATTTCTCTCTCCCTCTACCTCTCCCCTTGCTCATGCTTGCTCTCTCAAATAAATAAAATCTTAAAAAAAAAAAAAAAAAAAAAAAGACCCAACTTAAGTGTCTCCCCTTCTGTGATTCTGTGAAGTCTTTCCCAACCTCCTACCTCCCCCGGCCTCCACCAAGCCATGAGGCTCTATCCCTCCCTTGTTCCCCACCACTCCATCAAACTTAGGCAATGGCATGCTGTGATTGCTTTTTCACTTGTCTGTCTCCTTAAACAGATTTTGATTGCTTTCCAAGGGAAGGGCTCATCTTACCTTTGCTTTCCTGACATCTAGCACAGTGCCCTAAACGTGGGTGCTTAATAAATGGATGACATATAGACCAATGCGTGAACTGATGCCTTACGCTACTAATACAACATGATTTAATTTTTAAACCAGCCTGCTTTTCCACAGCATCCCATGACTTAAATTACAAAAACACGGGGGATGGGGGTGGGGTGGCAGCTTAACTCCGGTGACAGTAAATGTTCTGTGTCGCCTAGCTAGGCGTTGGGGCAACGTCCAGTGGTGAAACACCAATCCTTACATTGCCTAAAGGCATTGTTTCAGCCGTGATTCACATTAAATCAGGAGACTTTGAGTGAAGCAGACTGCCCTCCACATGGGTGGGCCCCATCCAATCTGCTGAAGGTCTACAGAGCCAAGACTGAAGTTTCCTGAAGAAGCAATTCTGCCTCCAGACTAACAGAGAAAGCCTGCCTGTGTCCAGCCTTGGACCACGCAGAATTTATACCCGAAGCTACAACATCAAGTGCAGCCTGAATTTCCACTCTGCTGCCGGCCCTACGCCGTTGGGACCTGCTAAGCTCCACAGTGACATGCGACAATTCCTTAAAATCTCTCCATAGGGAGGAAGGTGGGTAGGTGGGAAGATAGCCAGGCTCCTCTCGGTTCTGCTTCTCTGGGGAATCCTGGTTGCTAGAACTACTGATCGTTTTGGATTAAAGTCATTTTAGGCAGGGTTACAGAATGTCTAAGTTGAACACACTGACTTCAGTCTCACGAAGAATGTGAGGCCACAAGGATTAATGAGAACTGTTACACAAACAGTGTGCAAGAATTAGGACCCAAACTCAGATCGCCAAATTCGCTCAGCTGTGTCCCCAGAACAGATGACATGGTTTTGTCACAGTGACAAATTAGTGGCTGCCAAAACTTCTTGGATCCCCGTGCCCTCTTTGTGGCCTTTTCCGCTTTCATATGAATTCCAAAGTCACATGAATAATTAATTTCCATCTAGCAGGAAGGACTGCAGCCCATTTTCAACAAGTGGATATTTTCTTAATAGTATAGATGGGTTTGGGGCACCTGGAGGGCTCAGTCAGAAGAGCATGAGACTCTTAATCTCAGGGTCATGCGTTCAAGCCCCATGATGGGTGGAGAGATTACTTAAATAAAAACTAAGAAAAATTGGTGTAAATGCGCTTCAGCTGCTAACTGATGTCTCTTTTAAGGTGAGTTAACAGTGGGACAGGTACCACAATATCCCACGAGTACAGAAGGTCTCACGGGGCCCTGTGGGTCGTTAAGTGTATGAGCTACAAGGCAGTGCGAGGGAACCTACATCCACAGTAAAACTCTGGCAAGTTTACGGTCTCCGTTACACAAAGAGTGTGTTGTTCCCACAACAGCACCCAGGCACCGCGTGTGGAGAGACGCGTCCATCATCTGCTCTCCTCGTGAATGCCAGCCAGTCCTGGAGCCCAGGGGCTGCCTGCAACTTGTCACCGTGACATCATTTGAATTTAACATGAACCAATCGTTCATCTTTCTCCCTTGAGATCTGTGATGAAAAGCCATTCGGTTTTACAATGCTGAAGATGCTACCCCACGTCCGCCCTAAAAACCAAATATAATTGGACCTTCGGCCACATAACAGTTAACAAGGAAGGGAGGCCACGCCTAAAGAAAGCGACCACCTTAATCAAACTTCAAGCGTATTGTCAAGCCCCGAACTAAGTCACACAGCGTCCAGTGTTTACAACACTCCCACTGCTGAGCAACGAGAGTGTGAGAGCCTGCAGCCATCAGTGCAATGACCAACACAGGTCAACAAGAAGCTGGTGGGGAAGACAAAGATAAAGTTACTATTCCGTAACCCATGTCCTTAAAATAGGCTCCCCTACCCAGTTACGTAAAAAAGAATGCATTCCTCGCTGAGGAAGTTCCACAATTCACATCTTCTTCAAATTAAATCCCCTCTGTAACCACCAAAAAAAAAAAAGTTTTGAAATTTCTGGGTTTACTTTAGCCTTGCTATCAGCTATAGGCAGGTTATCACTTCAGAAATTCAATATTTGTAAGGAAACAAGATCCTGGGAAGTTTTCCAGAAGCAAGAAATGCAACTCCAGGAACCCATCACAGGAGTCAGGCCTATGCCACCGGACGGACCCCTGCCCCCCGGACCTCCGTTCACAGGTGGATTATTATCGCAGTCTCTCAGCCCACAGAGACTGCTGAGACACAGTGGACAAGCCCCTCTGTGGCTCTCGGTCCGAGGCGGGAGGGAAGACTGCCTTCATGACAGCACGAGTGCAGCCGCCTCTCACGCGGACACTCACCGCGTCCTGTCCCCGCACAGAGCCCTCTACTGGATCAGATGCTGCCCTTAACAAAGAGACCGGACAGTCGCCCAGTAGACGGTAGAATGTTACAGAATCCACCATTCATGACAAAGGGATGACTAATTAAAATGAAATGAGAAGTTTCAGTCTGTCCTCCCCAAATGGCAGAGTTCTATTCACACATAGCATACATTTACCGTTCACCATGAACCAAGCTCCAGCAAGGCCCTTGTTTTTTTACAAAACCGGCTCATGTGAAACACCAGGAGGAAAAAAAAAAACACCTCAATGAACAGCTGGAAGCAAGACAGGGCATATTCATTTGGGCTACTGTATTCCCTAGGCTGATTTCTGTTTACAATAAGCTTTCCCTGGGATTCTCAGAAAGTTCATGTATCCAGGACGAAGTTCAAGGACGCAAAAGCTGACTTGAGCACCAGATGTGCAGGCCATTTACTAAGTTAATTAAATTCAACTCAAGCAGTATCTATTGAATGTCTATTATGTTCAAGGCACTAGGCTAAGTGTTGGGAATAGGATGATGACCGCGAGCCTGACATTCTCTCACAGCCCATAAACAAAGAAGCCAGAGGTCACAACACATTGTGGGGACAAGAGGGCCCAGAAGGATAAAGTACTGTGGAAGCCCAGGGGAGTGGCCCGAAGCCCAGTCATCAACACGAACCCAATTTCAATGATAATAATGTCCACCTCACAAAAATTACCTGGACTCACTCTCCCTGGTATAGCAGAATGATCTTTCTCCACTAGGATTCCATCAATGTTTTAAAACCTGTCCACATATTGCCACTGCTCCCATGGAGGAGGGAGGACCAGTCTATGCCCCCTCCCTTGAATCTGCCTCAACCTATAAGAGTACAGCACTAGATGCAACAGGATTTCCATAGGCAGGTCCAAAAAGGCCATACCTTTGCAGCTGGTTTGCTCGGAGTCCCTCACCTGAAGCCCTGGCATCATATTTGGTTTCCTCAATCCCTCTACTCACCTGACACTCAGCACCATATTTTCCAACATAAGCAAAGACACAAAGTATCCTAGTCTATCCCTTGCCAAGACAAAAGAAACTGATTCAGCCTCGATGTGCTAAAGCCATCACTGAATTTTGGCTTCCACACTGAGGAAGACCCTCCTCTAGCTGACTGACAACTCTATGAATGGCAGGCAGGACCTTCTTCGGTCCATCATGGCAGTGCAAGAATTCCTAGCGCTTCCAAAACCACAGCATCTACGCACCAACGTCACTCGCACAGCATTGGGGGAGGCTTGCATCCCCTTTAAAACACAGTGCTAGACCCATAGAAAACAGATGAGTTAGGCAATCTCCCCACACAGAAGACACTTAAAACTGTGTGCAGTCAGGAGACCACCTACATGATCACGGGCAGAGAATACCTACTTTCCTCCTCTTCTCCCCTGTGAGACGACTGTCCTGCCCATCTCCACCCTTTCTTGCAGCCCTATCAGCACCCAGAACCATCCCATCACCATACTTAGCATCCATTTAAAGAGAGGAGGGAGGGGTGCCTGGGTGGCACAGTTGGATTCTTGGTTTTGGCTCAGGTCATAATCTCAGGGTGGTGGGATCACACCCCACACTGGGCCCCGAGCTCAGCACGGAGTCTGCTTGAGTTTCTCTCTCCCTCTTCCTCTGCCCCTCCCCTCTGCACTCTCTCTCTGACTGAATAATGAGACTGAAATACATACATACATACATACATACATACATAAAATTTTAAAAAGGAAATAAAGGAAGAATTCATGGGATTCCTGGCCAGCTCAGTCAGAAGAGCATGTAACTCTTGATACTGGGGTCCTGAGTTCGAGCCCCACGTTGAATATAGAGATTCACTTCAATACAAAAAAAAACAACAACAAAAACAAAACAAAAAAAAACTTTAAAAAGGAAGAATCATAAACAAACCTAAAAGGATTTTGGGGAGAGGTGGGGATTGTTAAAAATGAAACAGTGTCTTCCACAGTTAACTATCTTCTTATATCTCTTTCCATCAATCATATTCTTGCACCCATTTAGTTTGACCAACACAAGCTCGAAGCATAACAAGGCTCTCCCTCTAAGCATAACAGGCAAAATATGCCACATGAACAGCTAAAGAAACTACTGAAGGAAATTTTATCCATTTACTCACTGGACAAACAACTTACATTGGTGCAATGGTATCATTTCCTCTACCTCCCATTTCCTTTTCTTTTTTTTTTTTTTTAAAGATTTTATTTATTTGACAGAGAGAAACACAGCCAGAGAGGAAACACAAGCAGGGGGAGTGAGAGAGGGAGAAGCAGGCTTCCCGTCGAACAGGGAGCCCGATGCGGGACTCGATCCCTGGTCTCTGGGATCATGACCTGACCCAAAGGCAGTCGCTTAACCAACTGAGCCACCCAGGCGCCCCATCCCCCCACTTCCTTTTCATTCAGTAACTGAAGCAGCACAGGGATAAAAGAATAAATGCAATCAAAGGAGCTACCACTGAAACACTGTTAAGTTAACAAAGTAGCACAATACGATAGCCTCTAAAATGGCAAGCGACAGCGCACAAGGAGAAGGTACCCCACCTACAATATGGATTCAACTGTTCCTTCAGCAAAAGGGGGAAAACTAAAAGGGCCTACTGACCTTTAAACCAGGGAACATTTGTACATCCCTTGGAAGGGCAGGCACCCGAAATGCACCTATAAAACTAATTCATCAACCACTTTTCTATCAAGAAGTATGTCCAAATCAGTTCCAGATTCTAGCCATCCACAGGGAACCCCTCATCAAAGAGCCTTCACTAAATACCTGTGGAATGAATGGCGCCAGAAAGCCAAAAAGCTCCAGGGCGAGGCTGATGGCACACTTCTCAGGCTGCGAGGGGACCCCAGGAAATAAGGAATTGGGGGGCTCGTACCTTTGCCACAGAGCTCGAATGAGCCAGAACTTTACCTCATTCTAAGGCTAAACATAACTGCCGAAAAGGAGCATATTACACAAAAGATATTTGTGGGGTCTTTTCCAGAGGATTTATTTATAAAGACAGTGTGACCAATGATCCCTTTCACAGTGCCTTGAAAGTACATAACTGTTGAATGTCTACATGCAGGAGAATGAGGGAGGGAAGGAAGGAATGACCAAATAGCGATGCATGCGATTTCAACCTTCAGTGGTAGGGGATTCAAGAATCCTTGATTTAAGTAAACCAAGGAAAGATTTGTCCCCACATGCGCTCTAACGCTCCACACTGCCACATGAGCTACTGCAGGGGACTAAAATATTTCATCCTCCTAAACTTTCTGGAGCTGCCACACTTTTCCTCCCTGGAGACAGCACAAGCCAATGCTTCAACGGACAAAGAAGAATTTTCGGACTGGCCCCATCGCTGTGGACCCCCAGGAAACAACGATTTCAAAGTCATGAGCTTGGCTGAGAAAGTTCATGCTATAGAACTCACCAGAAGAAAGCATCACCTTCTCCCCAAGCAAGGTTCCTTTGTTACCCTGCTGCCATCTCACGGGTCCTCCCGAGGCTGGGGGATGCTGGTCAGGGCGCGAAACATTATTGCAGATGCTATTTTTATAGCAACATCATTCACAGCACTTGATGCCACTGTAACTTAAAGGAGACCTACTTGACACTTGAAGAGACCGTGTTGTTTTTACCCTCACATCTCTGCTCCACGTCAAATAGTTAGGAAAGTGAACACCTGTGCTTAAACGCACACCCTTGCCTGCAAAGTATATTCTTTCACTTTTGAAAATAAAGACTTTGTGGGGTTTTTAGTAAATTCTCCTTTAAACACCCTTCACAGACGTTCTAACGTCGCCCACTGACAAACAATAGGAGTGAGATAAAAGGTACCAGCTCACAGAGAAGGCTCCTGGGGCTCCCCCATCGGCAGTATGGAAATCAGAGATAAGGTTCTGAACAATGCTAACAAACACAAAACTGATAGCCATTGTATAGATAATGATGTCTTTCCGGAAGGTGAGAGGAACACTTGCCAGAACACTGTTTCGGGTTTTGATTCAATTAATTTTAGAGAAAGGAGCCCACATCTGTGGCCCCATGACCACATGGCTACTGCTGCCTCAGCTCATGCTGCAGGCCACCATCAGGGACCCAAGGAACAAACCGACATCAGGGTCTTTTTAAACCAAGCAAATCCTGGGATCCATAAAAATCCAACCTACTGCTTGACACCAGGCACACCTGAACCTTCAGCTGGCTTAACTGTAGCTGGAAGACAGCCCATTTTATACTCAGTGACATTCAGGTCCCTGCTAACAGCAAGGTGTGACGCTGGCCACTGCGAACGCATGACGTAAGGATGAATCCAACACAGCACCACTTAGCAGAGGGCCTCGGGCTAGGAAGGCAGCAAAGGCAGCAAAGACATTATAGATTATATCAAAAGGCAAGACAGCCATCTGGGGTGAGAGCAAGATGGTGCTGTGAAAAGAATGCCAGAAACTTCCCTTGGTTTAAAGAAAAAAAAAAAATCCATTGAATCTATCCAAAACAGACATTTTCAACAGCAATGCCATTAAGATTATCAACCCCAACTAGGGGAGGATGTAGTTTGGATCCAGCTTAAAAAGAGAAGAAAACAAAACCTACTTACAAGAAAACATCAATCTCTATAATGAAACAAACTACAGAATATTTTTTAAAGGATTTGCAGAAGGGGCACCTGGGTGGCTCAGTCGCTCAAGCACCTTGCCTCTGACTCAGGTCATGATCCTGGGATCAAGCCCCACATTGGGCTCCCTGCTGCTTAGCAGTAGAGCCTGATTCTCTTTCTCCTCCCGTTCATGCTCTCTCTTGCTCTCTCTCTCTCTCTCTCAAATAAATAAATAAATAAATAAATATCTTTAAAAATAAATAAAGGGTTTGGAGGATGCAGGGGATCCATTTCCCAGGATGAAGGCAGATCCTACATCATAGACAAGAGCAGACTGGCATCAAGAAAGACGGCCCAGGGCGACAGCCTCTGGAGCATATGGGGCACTGGGCAGCGACGGGCTGGGAGTTCAGAAGAGAACATTAACCCGGGGGCAGAGCAGGGCAGCTTTGCTGTGGCCCGGGCCTTGAGGTGAGGAAGCAGGGAGGCCATTCCTGTAAAGAGAGGGGTCAGCGCAAACCAGGAAAGAGAGACCCAGACCTGAGGCCTGGAGGACACAGACAAGCACAGAGCGTGATGCTGCCCCAGAGGAACTGAGTGCAGACAGGGGGGCAGATCAGGACATCCCACGACCGACACCCCGGAGTCTGAGCTGTCACACGGGCGTTAGTCATTAGAAGACAAGCACCGTCCATCCATACTGAATGAGCATTAACTGAAAGGAGTTCGCGATGATGCAAATAAACCGGAAATCTCAGAATGTGCTTGCAAAACAGAAAAGAGCTCAGTCCTGAGAATCCGGGAGTGCCTGGTGAGGTGTTAGTGACAAAGCGGGGGTCTGTCCCTTCGTGGGTCCCCCGCGTCTCTAAACCTCATTTCCCTCCATGCGAAATGGAAAGGATTACATCCACCTTCCAGACTGTTGTGAAAACAAAACGACAAAAAGAAAAAAAATCTTTAAATTACCTGACCACAGGGCCTGGTCCAAGTTAATAAAGGTTAGACAATAAATGTTAGTTCTCTCTTCTTGTCCCGGTTTCTGTAAAGCAGAAATAAATGCAGGCTTTCTTCCACAGTGAGCAGTCCCAATAAAAACTCTAAATTATTTTTAGCTAGCGCAAGGCGAGCAGGATGACTCAAGAATGCCACGGCCAGGCCCAAACGTCCGTTACTAACAAATACTGTAAAACATTTTTCAAA
Source organism: Spilogale gracilis (assembly GCA_004023965.1). Taxonomy (NCBI): domain Eukaryota; kingdom Metazoa; phylum Chordata; class Mammalia; order Carnivora; family Mephitidae; genus Spilogale; species Spilogale gracilis. The sequence goes on from PITA01000603.1 coordinate 203,398, forward strand.
AATATTTCTCTAGGAACTGAGTAGGTAGGTAAATTATAAGTTAAAAGGAAAATGTAAATTGAGAAACCTGCACAGTCAGACTCAGAAACTGTTGTATTTCCATATCTATCACAATATTCTAGAACTATTTTCGTAATATTCTAAAATAATTAATTAGGTCACTGAAGCCTTCTCCAATCAAACAAGCAAGGGAGCCTTCTGAAAGGGCAGGCTATCTACCACAGAGCTGTTTCTGAATTTAGTGTAAGGCTAAGCCTTTAGGATTGTTGTGGGATTTTTTTTTTTTTTAATTTTAATGTAATCTCTACACCCAGCTAAGGGCTCAAATCCATGATCCTGAGATCAAGAGTCACAATGTCTACAAATGAGCCAGCCGGGTGACCCAGGATTGTTGTTCTTTAAAAATAAACTATCTGTCACTAAGAAAGTTACTCATCATGCTTTATGAGTTCGTAGAATAAACAGCTTCCTGTTCTTTGAGTCCAATGTAGAATGAGAATTGCTGAGAAATCAGCATATATCATGGCAAATGTATTAAATGTGAACTCTGTGTATGCAAAATTAAAAGAACTATGGTGGGGGGGGCTACTGCAAATACTCAGTAGCTGGATGTAAGTGTTGGTCTCCTCGGGGCTGCCCATTCAGGATTCAATCTCCACCCTCTCTCGAGACCAAATCAGAGCCCACACCAACTAGCATCAAATTACTTACTACATCTAACCTCCTTGCACCTCCCTAAACAACTATAACCACAGAATTTCCCTAGACTGAAAGTATTTCAGACCTTTAATTGTAATTACTTCAGCATGGAATTAGCAACATATTTCCCAAGGGCATTTTATTACATACTTCATAAGAATGAAAAACTACATCTTCTACTGGAAAGTGGCTGCAAATGGAGAGGAGGTGGGAAAGGACAGTACCATATGCATTTCAGGGCCCAGAATGAATGGGCCACCTCCTTCAGCCTCTTCAACCACCACAGGAAGTCGACATCCCATGCTTCATAACCCAAAGCAATTACTATTAACAACTGCCATACCTCACCACCCTCGCCCAGAGGGTGCTCTGAGACCCAGTTCTCTCCCACCACTCCACCAGCCTCCCCTCCTTACCCTCAAATTCCTCAAGGCCCTGGTTAGATGAACACTGATAGCCCCATCTCCAGCTCTATGGACAACTGTCTGAGAACCTAATACTAATTTAAATAATTACTGGAATTTGTTCTCAAGACAGAAAGTACATCAATTACAGTTTAGGAACTAACAGCCTCTTCATCCCTTAGGAAGAACTTAACAAACATATAAGAGAAAGGCTTATTGATTATAATTTGAAAAGCTACTGTCCTCAAAAAAAAAAAAAAAAAAAGATTTTCCAAAGAAATAATGTTAAATAAACTTATCACTGCATTCAATTTTTTAGGTAAGATTAATATGCTTAAAGCTTATCCAGATATTTTTAAATCACGGTATACTCTTTAACCAAAACACGAATGTTCCAAGTAAATCCGTTCTGATACAGAAAGGAACTCATGACTACGTTTGTCAATATGGTCTTTTGGTTGGAACCCCTGTACCCACATCAGCAGATCAACAATAATATCAGCTAATAATATCAGTCAAGCATGCATTAATACAAGCTGAGGCCACAAGAGCATCATCAGTATGGTCTTATCGGATGGCCAATGCAGCATCTCAGTTCCAGGACCGGTCTACGGCGACACTACGGCGACACTACGGCGACACCGACGCGGTGGGGAAAAGCACCTGCAGGTCTTTCTCCAGCCAGACTCCCACTCCCAGTGTGAATTTTCCACTTCCCAGACTCAAAGGGATTTTGTGGGGATTACTGATGTCTGAAAGATCTTTCATCTTTGGGGATGAAAGGGGCTAATGAGTATTTGTTGGGAAGCACTCCCACTCTGCCCCATGGGAAGGTTCAGAATTCTCTTCTGAGGGTGTCTGCTGCAGGTAGGAAAATGTTGCGTTTGAAGTGGGAACTGTGATAGACTTTTAATTATGGGGAGGTGGGGTAGCTAGCTGCTACACAGAGACAAGGAGCCCTTCAATTCTAATTTTTCCTCAGCTGCGGCGGTGGGTGTGACCTTGAGCCTCACCCTCTGGCTCTGTAAATCCAGGTTAAGCACACAGAGCCCCCTCTGAGAAGCAGGGCTTCTAATCAGAGGAAACCAGCTGAAGTGGAAACATCTGTACATACTGCAATTCTACAAAGTCTGACTTGGCTACAGTCTCAGGCCCTTCTGTAACAGTACTTGTCAAGAAGAAACAAGAAAAAATAGACAACGAAAAATGGATACGAATGCAATCTCCCACAGGGTTTTTGTAAAGTCCTGTGATTTTTAAACCTGAACAGCAAACTTTAGTCATGAGAATCACCTACTTACAAGCAGCATCTAAAAGAAAACCGATTTAGGTCCTAATAAGAAATACAGAGTTTCATTCTCAATTATCATTTCTCCAGAACACTTGTCATTCATCACAAAAATCTAAGAAATGCTCTCTGCACAACTTCTTGCCCATCTGTTCACTACCCTGCTCCTTCTCTCCCCCAGCCCCCCTCACTTCCTGCCTCCCTCCCAAGCTCCCCCACATGGCCACCCATCTCCACAGTGTTGCTCAGCCTGAGCTTGGCCTGCATCTGCCCAGCTTCAACAACCTCCCTTCTGGGCGGCTCTGCAGCTCTCACCACTGCTCACGACGCCACCACTCCATCTCCAGCTTCCACGGCTCTTCCAGACCTGCCAGCTGTGCCCCCTCAAAATCAAGAAGACCCAAACTAAAGTTATTATTTCCAACCCTACCATGTCCCCAAGTAACCCACTTCTGGGTACCCAAATCAGATACTGGCCCCCTCTCTGGCCACTGTCACATGACAGAAGCCCATCAGTTACCCCAGGCTGGCAGCTGCCTCCTCTTCAAGTTTAGGTGCCAATAAATCCTCAGGCTCCTCCTTCCTCACTTTCTCCTTCACATGTGCCTCCCTGTCCTTCAGCAGCCTGCAGGAGCCGACCGGAGCCCTGTTTCCTGCTGCCGGTTTCTCGTTCTTTCTCTGTCCACACATCTCCCCTCCATACAGCAGCCGGACGAAAATTCTAAAGCACAAGTCTGATCCTGTTACATTCTGGTTTAAAGCCTTTCAATATGATTACGAGTCCCAAACTTCTTCTCATGGCATAGGAAACTCCACTGAGTGTTCCAGCTCCTGTCCTACGGGCCCCCGATGCAGCTCCCTGAGCCCATAGCACACGGTGTACTCCACGCCTTCCCTCCCCGCTAAAATGCCCCCCACCCCCCATCCGCTTCAACAGCAAATGTCTCTTCGCTCTCAAGACCCATTTACACGGCCTCCCTAACATCACATGTGAGGGCTAATCAGTCTTTAGTTTCAGATATATCACGGCTCTGGGGTTAAATCTCTTATCAGAGCATTTACCACACTTTGCAGAAACTCTTTGCCCACCTGCTTCAGTAGGGCACAAACTCTGCTCGGGCCTGGAAAAATATGCCTGAGCAATGACTATTCGATGAGTGAATGATGTAATAAACAAATCCATGCTCTGGAATATAACAGTTTAATAAAGCCACTCTAAAATGCTCCTTCCATTTTCTTCCTATCATCTGGAAAACCAAAGCTACTTCTGGTCCTAGAGTCCCCACATCTTGATGAAGATAGCACAGAGACATGCCCCAAGGCTGTCTGGGAAGGCAAAGTGCACCATTCATTTCTGTAGCACACAAACACATTTTTTAAAAAAAATATTTCTTATGTATTCAAAGCCCAAAGGTAAACTGTAGACTCAGCAGTAAAGATCCACTTAAATAAAGACACTTTCTTAGGTATGGGGCCCACCCTTGCCTCAGGGCATCATCATCCCAACATAAATTTTCCTTTAAAAGACTAAGACAATTAATTCACTTCATGTTTTTAAGCCCCTTTGCCCTTGGTTTTTTATCATTTCCCTGTTTAACTCAACATAAAGAAATGCCTGAGGAACAGCCGTAAAGACAGGGAAGACAGGCTTGCCAGAAACCTTTCTTGATAAATACAGACCACATAGTAGATGAGTTTAAAAAAAAAAAAATAGTCAAAGTAGACCAAATTTCAACTTTAAAAAGAAATAGCTGTCCAGAGAGCACAGTTGAGATGTAGGATGGCAAAATTCATGGCACAGGTGAAAAAGAGACCATCAGGTCCTTCAATATTCCATTATTTCAATTGCCTTTAGTTACATAACAGTGGGAAGCTACACCATGACTCAAAACTGTGGACACAGTATATCATCTAAACTTGTTTTTACTTTCCTTACATATTTCATATATATGTATATCTATATATCATACACACATCTATCTTATATATTTGAGTCGCAAAACACGAGTGCTACGACGCAGGGTCTCACTTCTATGCTCAAAGTACTGTCTACAATCCCACAGGCCATTGACTTCTTCCAAGCGTTTACAGTGTAACTCCTTGTGTGCATCTATTTATTTCCTTTTGGCATCTAACTTCAAACAGGTACAGACAATACACTTCGCTGAGACCACATGCAAATATATGCTGCCTTAGTCCAACAGCTGTCCTTAAAGAGCTCTAGTCATTCTCGGATTCTCTTGAATCAAACAGTGGAAAATTGGGCTGACATATTTAACTAACAGCTCCCAGAGGCTATAAAGGATTCATGAGGCAGGTTCTCCTCACTCACAGAACATCCTGAAGAAAGAAGCTGAACCAGACTACAGTAGCTGATAGTCTGAAAGTCAACAGAGAGAAAGTGCTGAGGGAAGCGTAGTCCCGGATGCAAGTGGGCCTCCGCCCCCATCCTAGGGCCGCAGTGATTATGCGCTTCATGTGTGTAAAGCGCCCAGCACAGACCTCTCTCCTCCAAGCTCTGGGCTCGCCACCTACCATTTCCACCCACTGACTGAGGGCAATGGAAAGGCACCCCTCCCCACCCCGACGCCCGCGGACGGTTCCTCCTCACTACCTGCCCGGTGCATCTCGTCGCATCTGCAGCCACCCAGCCACACCACCATCGCTCTCCTAGGCTAACACAACAGCATCCCAACTGGCTTCCTCAAATCCCCTTGTAAAGCCCCTCTGGGGTCTCCCCAGTGCTCTTGAGTGAAGACTAGGATCGTAAGAAGATAGACAAAGTCTTGCTAGGTCAACGTTTAACTCTGGCCTCACTTTCTGCACTCTCCTCCTCCCTCCTCACCCCACAGCCACATTGTCTCCTGCCACGGGACTTTGACACACACTATTCCTTTGCTTGAAGTGGAAGAATCTTCTCTCCCCTTGACCCGACATCGGCCTAATTATTACCTGTCCTGATCCTCAGTGCTAGGTCGGGTCCACTTCTCATAGAAATAGGAACCTCTTCCTTCAAAGAACTTTTTAAGGTGAAGATAGTGTATTTTTACCATGTGACACATCAATGTATATCTCTTCTACTGGACCCTTAACTCAAAGGATGGCAAGGAACCAATTTTACCACTATCTTAGTTTGGGTGTTCCTGAACAGAGCCTGAGATGAGGACACGGGTACAGGGGCTCAGGGAGGAAATCATCTAAGGAGGAAGGAAAGAGAACAGGGAGAGTGAAACAGGGAAGAGAGTCCAAACGCATGTCACCAAACTGGGCATAACAGGGCACCAACTCCAGCAGGATCTCCTGGGAACCATGCAGATGCCTCCCGCCACTGTCCGCTTGGGGGAGTAGGCAGAGCACGGGTCCACTGGCTTCTGTCCCCCCAGTTTCTGGCTGTGCCCAGCGGTGTTAAGTCTTGCTCTGTGTGCACAGCACACGGGCTCCCACAGCAAAACGAAGGCAGACGGCAGGTATGAGGCAGTGACCACCAAGTGCATCTGAAGCCACACGGACACTCCCCCAACAGACGTGTCTGAAAATCAAAGGGAGTCACAATGTGGTGGCTCAGAGACTGGTATCTGCTACACTGTGTGTCCCCTGCCCAGCACAGAGCCTGATATACCGCAGAACCTCATAAACGGTAGTAGTGGGGCAGTTCTCAATATCGTTATCTTTTTTCACATAAGTATAATTTCTCCCCGATAACACTGGTAGAACATTTTTTTAAAAATTGGGAGAAGAAAGGTAATTCCAGGGGCGCCTGCTGGCTCAGTCAGAAGAGCATGCAACTCAATCTCAGGGTTGTGAGTTGGGAGCCCCACACTGGGCATAGAGACTACAAAAAAAAAAAAAAAAAAAAAGGGACGTTAATTCCACTATGATGTCCTGGAAGGTCTCTCCACAAAGGGGCACTGAGAATTGCAGGAGAGTAGTTCTGATAACAAAAAGTGTAAGTGTTTATGCTGATACAATGAGAACAGTAACTATGTGCTTCATAATGTACGTAGCTATATTTAATATCTTGAGCATGGGTCCCCAAGCACTATTTTGCCTCTAGAACATTAATAAAAATACTTATTGGACACTGGAAGCAAATACTACATTTGTGTCCAAAATAACTGGAGACCCTAAGGTGAAAATAACCTCATGGCGTTACCTAAGTGATACAGTGAATACATAAAGCCCTCTTCCTAAAATTCCGTAAGATTATGGAGAACTAGCAGAAACAAAGTGTTGCAAAATGGGGCACTTACATACAAGGCTCAGTTCTGTCAAATCCCTTCAATTTAAGGACTTTACCTGCTTAAGATTCAAGAATAAAAGATTTGGAGAATGTTTATGGGGCATAAGGACACCACTAAGGTTATGTAGAGAAAAACAGAAAGCAGATTCAGTTCCGGTCATCAAATGATGATACAGTACAATGTAGGACAGGAAGATGGACCTACATATAAGTAAAAATGGCAGAGTGGAAAAAAGCAAGATGTTATTTAAAACCCAAACGAACTGCCACCACGTCTGTCTCCTCCAAAGAAAGTGCGATTCACATCTGCGGAGAGACAGTGCTCATTATTTCCCCCTTTCGTCTAGAGACTAATGAAGGAAGGAGAAAGGAAAGACAGAAATAGCAAAGCCTCTTCCACTGTTTTCCTGAGAGTCAAAGGTGGACCGAGACCTATGCCTTGAGCAGTTGTTAATGGGGTGAGCAGGGAGGTCCAGAAATGAAGAAAGTCAGGAGATCCCTGCCAAGTGTCTTCGTTCTTCGCTGCCAAGTCTTAAGGAAGAGAGATGTCAAGCTACGTGGCAAGAGATGGGAAATTTTGGGTGCCGGTGGCAGTGAAACCCCAGCAGTGGGATGGCCAGAGGTCTTTCAGAACTGAGGGGTGCGACCTCCAACATCAGGCTGTGACCTGCTGCGTGTCAACTCTTTGCCGGGTCTCAAGCTGGCTCCCCACAACCCGACCAGGTCCCCAGGCTCCTGCGAAACCAGGTCCCACGCTGCCCAACGGCACTGGCAGAGATCTGCAGGGCCTTGCTGGTAACACTACAAATCCAGCAGGTGGGGAAGATCATAAATAGAAATACTTGTAAAGAACCAATCAAAAACTCTCTATGTCAACGGAACAGACATCAGGAAGGTATCAAAAAAGAATTTCACCAAATATCTTTCAGTTTATTGGTCAAAGCTGGGCCTGCTTCCCACTTCTGAAATCAACCCCTATTACAAAAAAAAAGAAAAAAGAAAAAAGAAAAAAAAAAAAAAAAGGCCAGGCCAAACAGTAAGAGACACCAGAAATATGTGGCAGAAGGTGCCCAGAACACTGATGCCCCCGCCCCACGGCCAGCGTCCCTGCCTGGCCCCTGGGAGAGTCCGCGAGCTCGCACACAACCTCCCCCTCCTCCGGGCAGCAGCCCGTGCAGACCGCGACACTGCGCCCGCAGAACCAGGCAAAACTGATTCGGGCTGCTCTCTCCACCTTCATGGTCTCATGCGTGGTGTGATATAAACAATAAACAACCACGAAACAGGATGTAAATAAAACAAGACTCTGACAGGCTCGGGCTTAGAAACAGCAAGGTGTCTTCACAGAGAGGCTGAAAGGGGCCTGTGGGGGTGAGGGCAGCGTCTGGCAAGATGGTGGCGAGGGAAGGCTGGGGCACCAGTGCAGCGGGGGCAGGCCAGGACCGCGCTGCACGGCCGGTTACTCGGGGAAGGCTACACAGTGTGGCCGGTTTTCCAAAGTCCGATGCTACCCTGTCTGAAGACCAGCATGAGGCCTTTGCAGTACGGGTCACATACCCTGTCTCTGGATTTCCAAGCCTGGGTCCGCCTACAACCAGGGGTTCTTAACGCAGATTAGCAGCATGACTGGCTGCCAAACTGGCTTGAGGGCCTGGACCTGCCCAGAGCTGGAACCCGAGTCAGTGTGCCAAAAAAGGCACCATTCCTCCTTGCACCACGTCATTACTTTCCTTCAAACATAAACTGATACTTGAAAACATAAAAAGCTTTGCTTTTGTAATAAAAATAAAAAATTAAAATTAAATTTTAATTCAAAAATAAGAAGGTCATTGGGACGCCGGGGCGACTCACTGGGGCTCAAGTCATGATCCCCAGGGCCTGGGATCAAGTGTGCTCCTTGCTCACTGGGGAGCCTGCTTCTCTGCTGCCGCTCACCCTGCTTGTGCGCTCGCTCTCTCTCTCTCTGACAAATAAAATCTTAAAAAAAAAAAAAAGTAACATAGGGACAAGAAAAAAAAGAAACAGTGATTTCCAGACTTATTTACAGAATTTGCATTGCTTTAATATAAAGCAAAACTAGGAAGAAATGGTTTAACAATGTTTTTATATGAACAAAATTAATTTTGCCAATATCCTACTCTGGAGAGGAGAGGGGAGAGGCCGGTGGAAGAGAGGGGAGGGAGAGAAAAAGGGGGGGGACGGGGGGTGAAATGAGACATTTATCTTCACTACAGTAGTAACTAGAGCTCAGGATAAATACGAAACCTAGAAAGACGTCTTGTTTATTTTCAATATGCTTGCATACAACTTATTAATCACATGGGCCATGGAGTGTAATTACGTAGCCCAGTTTTAATGTTCAAACCCTGTCAAGCCTCCACCTGGAATTACTCAAAAGCATTTGGCCCCCATTGAGAAACAAAGAAACAAAGTCTCCGCCAAGGTAATAAAATTCCACAGTGAGACGCTCCCCTGCAGCGCCTGCTGGCTCTTGGGCTACATTTGGTTCTGGGCCAGACCAAAAGTTCTGAGGAGGTCAAATATTCAAATTCCAACCCAAAATATAGTCAAAATCACAATTTAGGCAAAGGCAAGCCAGATTCATAAACTTCTCAGGGTTTTATGCTTTCAGTAATGTTTACAAGAGCATTTGCTTTTCTGTGGGCTATGAAGTTTGCACACCCCAGCACCATAAAACCTGGACGACATGTTTCAGGTTGGGTTCCGAAAACTAAGGTACTGAAGTCCACATTAACTTATTCCAACACTCACCAATAACATCCACATTCCTAATTCAGCACAAACTGAAGGAAGCTTAAAAGAAATTTACAGATGAGTTTATAGATTGTTAATAAAACCCTGCAACTGTAACTCTAGGCTACTTATTCATATTCATCAAGGGAAAACTGTCCATTTTCAAAGGTATAAGGTATGTAGTCTTCTGCATGAGGCATATATTGGTCTAGCACCCTTCTTCTAAACTCTGTATCTTACATGGGATAATAGTATGGGATTCCACATAAATATTTTGCCATATGTATTCATTCATTCTTTCTATATAAGTTCTGCTTTCTTGTTTTTTACTTTTAACATTTCACCACCTTATATCCACATATACATTGTTTTTATACAGTTATAAAATGCATGCAATAATGTGCACAAATCTTAGCTGCACAGTTCATGCAACTATCATTCAGATCAAGGAAAATGTATACATAATTGTTCATGTCCACACACACGCATACACCCACACACACTCCATCTTTGGGATCACAATAAGACTATGGTATAATCAAACAGGAAAGAGATCGACCACAGAATGATCAACAGCTAAAACATTGCTCTTAAGTTGATTGTGGAAAAAAAAATAAAGTATCATTTACAATTTGATGCAGAGATCTTGTTACCACATTTCTAAGTCTTGAATCATTACCCCTCTTATTAAATCACGTTGCCTTGCCACTAAATCTGAACCAGTTATTTTCTTAAAAAAAAAAAAAAGTTGTAAGTCACATACAGACTGGGAGAAAATATCTGCAAATCACATATCCAATAAAGGACTTATACCCAACATATATATTTAAAACTGTCAAAACTCAACAATAAGAAGATAACTGAGTTTTCTAAAGGGACAAAAAGTCTGAATACACAATCTTCAGATGGCAAATAAGCACATGAAAGAGGCTCACATAATTAGTCATTAGGGAAATGCAAATTAAAACCACAAGGAAGTATCACTATACATGTTAGAATAGCTAAATTCTTTTTTTTAAAAAAATGATTTTATTTATTTATTTGACAGACAGAGAGATCACAAGTAGGCAGAGAGACAGGACCCTAAGATCATGACCTGAGCGGAAGGCAGAGGCTTTAACCCACTGAGCCACCCAGGTACCCGCTAAATTCTTTTTTAAAATAAATCGATAACATCAAATGCTGGTGAGGCTATGGAGCAACAGGTGGGAATACAAGATGATACAGCCATCAGGATGATACAGCCATCAGGATGATACAGCCACTGAGATGGAGCTAGGCATCCATCAGGCTCCCTGCTCAGCAGGAAGCCTCCTTCTCCCTCTCTCACTCCCCCTGCTTATGTTCCCTCTCTAGCTGTGTTTCTGTCAAATAAATAAAATCTTAAAAGTAAGTAAATAAATAATAAAATATATATGACAGTCTGGAAAAGGCAAAACTCTCAGGAGAGAATCAGTGATTTCCAGGGAGTAGGGGATCACACAAGAAGTTGAAGATAATAGAACTGTTTAGTATGCACTGGGGTGGTGAATACATGACTCCATGCACTTACCAAAACCCACAGAACTATACACCATAAAGAGTAAACTAAACTCTTATGTAATGTTTTTAAAAATCAATGAGGTGTCAGGAGATCTCAGGATAAAATGGAGACTACAAAAAAGGAATGCAACCATACAAGTGGATGACATGAACTTCCCTGCAGTGGGAGGGGGTGGGTAAGAAGCTGACCTAAATAACTTTGGAACTCAGAACTCTGGTACTAAAGTTAATGACAAAACAAAAAATTATATCAAGACTATGCTGTAGCTGAAAAATCTACTGCTCTCAGTAGCACCAGCTGGCAATTCTGAAACTACTCTATATATACTAGGATCAAAAATTTCACAAATAAATTGTAGACCATAGGAGCCAAGATTTCCACATGAAGAAAAGGGGAAGGACAGAATGAACACTGTGGTTCTGGATAATTTTAGGGGTGTGTGTGTGTGTGTGTGTAATCAAATATACCAGTATAAACTCTGTCAGTATGAACTCGTGTTTAACACATATACAGATACAGAAATACAGACATACACAGTCATAAATACCAGTGTGAATTCATTTATTTTAATAGAGAGAAATGCAGATGTGTCTACATATAGAAACATCTCCTACTTCTGTTCATTGAGTGAGCCTAGAAGCAGCAGCAACCCTCCAGAGCAATAAGCACACTCAGCTCCCAGATCCTGGTTTCTAAATACCACTTCAGCTCAAAGGTAACAAAGCTTTTTGCAGAAATCGCTAGCTCCAAAGCTGGAGTAGGGATAAACCAAAGATGCACAGGCATATCCTGTAGCCAGAATGCCCAAAGGATACAGAAGCCAAACTGAAAGAGTTCTCAATCACCAAACTTGGAACAATGTGAACCTAATAATACTAACCCAAAAAAATAAAGTGACCATGAGTCCACACTGATAAAAAAATAACCAAACAAATAAGTGGAATGCGTCTTTCTGACAAAAGAACTACAATTATTAAATGTCAAATGAATGAGGAATATAGAAAAAATGAATGAGGAATATAGGAAATTATCATTAGAACAGCAGTCATATTGCTCAGATAAATACTCAGTGGGCAAAACTACAGAGAAATAGAATATCTGCAATGCCTCAAAGTACTTTCCCCCAAATTTGCTAATAAAAACCATGTTGGTTTTCAGATAGGACTACAGAGTACTTGATACTCCTCCCTCCAGAAGGTGGAGCTAAATCCCCTCCCATTGGATGTAAGCTGGGCTTGGCAACTTGATTCAAGGAAGTACAAATAGTGAAAAATAGAATTGTACCATGGAGAAAGCTGGCTGACATCACTTGAAGTAAGTCACCATGGTTAACAGCACCAATAATAAGTCATGTTGAAATCATGAACCTCTAATACGGTACAAAGAGAAGGACACATCACCTTTATGATATTCTTGCCCAAAATCTGTAACGTCAATCTAATATGAGAAAACATCAGGCAAACACAAAGGGACATTCTACAAAGCTCCAAATCATTACTCACCAAAAATTTCAGGGTCATAAAAAACAAGAAATGGTCTCATATTAGAGAATACTGAAGAGATGACAATTAAGTGCAATGTAGAATCTTGAAAGGAACCTTGGAACAGAAACATAGATTTGTGGAAATACCGAGGAAGCCCAAATAAAATAAGTCTGTTAACAGTATTAAACCAATTTTAATTTCCTATCACTGATACCTGAAATACCTTCTCCTTCTCCACATTGCATAGCCAGCTCCTAATAACCTTTCAAAATACAGGTCAAATGCCTTCTCTTACAGGAAGTCTTCTCTGATTAAACATACTCTGATTTGTTGGATACCATTCTTCTGTGCTTCTATCACAACACTTATCTCTCAGTACTGTACTGTTTTTCCCTAGTCAGCATCCTATGGGGGCTTGAGGAAGACAGATCAGTGGAGGGATTATGATCATGAGCTTTGGAGATCTACCAGATCTCAGTTCAAACCCAAGCTCCACAACTTTCCATGTAATCTTAGGTGAGAACTTAAATCTTTCAGACCCTCAATTTTGCTCATTGGTAAAACAGACCCAAGACAATGAGTTGTTCAAGGACCTAATGAAGTATCATATGATGATTAACTCGGTGCTTACAAATAGTATGCTTTCAATAATGGTAGTGAATGTTACCACTCATTTTTTTAAAAATAACATATAACGTTTTATTTGTTTCAGGGGTACAGGTCTGTGATTCACCAGTCTCACACAATACACAGTGCTCTCCACAACACATATGCTCCTCAATGTCCATCACCCAGCCACCCAATCCCCTATGCCTCACGCCTCCAGCAACCCTCCGTTTGTTTCCTGAGATTAAGAGTCTCTTACAGTTTATCTCCCTCTCTGTTTTCATCTTCTTTCATTTTTTCCTCTCTTCCCTTATTATCCTCTGCCTTGTTTCTTAAATTCCACATATCAGTGAGATCATACAGTAATTGTCTTTCTCTGATTGACTTATACCGCTTAGCTTAATATGCTCTAGTTCCATCCATGTCATCACAAATGGCAAGATTTCGATTTTGATGACTGCGTAATATTCCACTGGGGTGTGTGTGTGTGTGTGTGTGTGTGTGTGTGTGTGTGTGTGTGTCACATCTCCTTTATCCACTCATCTGTCAATGAACATCTTGGCTCTTTCCATAGTTTGGCTTTTGTAGACACTGCTGCTATAAACATTGGGCTGCAGGTGCCCCTTTGGATCACATTTATATCTTTAGCGTAAATACCCAGTAGTGCATGTTACCAATCATTTTTATCACTGTCAAGGGCTGAGTCTTTTCTAGTGATTTGTACAGTACCTGGCAGGTGATAAGGACTCAGAAAATGTTTGCTGAATGAATGAATGAACGAATGAATAAATAGCAATAACACTGACAAATATTGATCCAGTATCTACTTCACATATTAGCCATCCTCATCCTTAAAGGTATAGAGTTCCACCTGCTTTCAGCTATTCTTTAAAATCACCTGGGGAATTTTAACAAAGTATTAATGCCCAAGCGCCCTTAGACATCCCAACTGGTCGAGACAGAGCAGGTTGAGCCACTAATCTACTTGGAGGAAAAGGAAATATACAACTAACAATGTCCCAGTAGCAATAAGCACACCTAGCACTCACTTCTTGGTTTCTAATACAAAGAAACAAAGGCTCCTTGAAGAAATAGCGGGTTCTAGGCCTAGGGGAGGAGAAACCACTTTGATGAAGTACATCAAAGGGATACAAGAGCCAACTGAAAGAGCTCCCAATGGCCCACACTGAAACAATTTGAGCAATAAATATTGGATTATAAGCTGAAGGATAAGATAAATATTATCCATGAATCTATACTGATATAAATGCATAAATAAGTAAACCTGAGGGAGCAGCTCAATCTCCCATTGAGAACTATAAATACTTTATGTAGATCTTCTGACCTCAAGGAGGTAGAGAATAATTCCCGTTCTTTAAGCAAGGGCTGTGCACAGGACTTTCTTCCAAAGGGTACAAAGTGGAGAGAGAGAGAGAGAGAGAGAGAGAGAGAGAGAGAGAAAGGGTAGCTTTGTAGTAGAAAAACCTGACAAATACCATCTCAAGCCAGGTAATCGAGGTTAATATCAACAGTGATAGGTCAGATCAATATTAATTACCCTTGATATGTGATAATGGCACTTCACCTCTATGGTCTTCCTCCTAAAAACACATTAGTCCAGTCTAATCAGAAAACTGAGGGACATTCTACAATATAGCTGACCAACACTCCTCAAACTGCCAAGGTCATCAAAAACAAGACAGTCTGAAAACTGTCACAGCTAAGAAAAGGTTAATAATACATGATACCTAAAAGTAATGTAGTGTTGGGGTACTTGGGTGGCTAAGTCGGTTGAGGTTCCTACTCTTGATCTCAGCTCATGTTGATCTAAAGGTCATGAGCTCAAGCCCCATAGTAGGCTCCATGTTGGCATGGAACCTACTTTAAAAAAAAAAAAAATGTACTGCACTGTTCTGGCACAGAAAAAAGAACATGGGGGGGGAACAAAGACAATCTGAATATAAAAGGCTTTAGTTAATAATAATGTATAGTATCAGTGCACTGTATCAAATGTACAGTAACAATGTAAGATGTTACAGTCGGGGAAACTGGGTGTGGTCAGTTATACAAGAAAACTCTCTATAGGATCTTTGCAATAATTCCGTAAATCTAAAACTGTTTAACAACAATAAATTTACTGAAAGGAAAAGAAAGTTGGCCAAGAGATAAATGTGTGGCATCATTACACTGTCATTGGTCAGAGTACAAAGAAACTACTAAAGAGTCATGGAAATTTTCAATAAGGTAGAAGATTCAGATACAGGAAATAGGCAAGTGTGGGCAAAAAGTCAGAATTCCCAGGACCCAGGAAAGGAACAACAATGAGATCCATTAGAAGCAATGAGACAGGAGCATAGGACATGAGGGAAAAAACAATAAAAGGATAATTTGAACAATTTGTGAAATAAAAGACACTGAAAGAAAATGGCTGATTTTGATTTTGATTTTTCAGGCCACAGGTGCTCACTTCTTCACCAAACACTCCTCTAATGTGTTCTTTAACAACCCAAAATTTTCTCCTTCCTTATACAAAAGATCTTTTAAAATTACATAGGTGTATTAAGGGAGAGTGAGCCAAAAACTCTTATGTATGAAATCAAAAGCTCTTTCAGATTTCATATGATGGATCCTGAGTTGAAAAGTCAATACTTTAGTTTTCATCCCTGAAGAAATACTAAATACATTAATTCAATCTTCTATCACACCTTGCTTCCTAAAACTGACCCCTCAGAAACTTTACAGGTCACCGGCATGTCCTTGTTAGTTTTCTTTGGAAAATCCCAGCACAGAAATGCAGGTCTTCTGAAGATTTCTGAAATGGTACTTGATAGCCATTATACACAATCTCAAGTCCTTCACGGACAATTACCTCAGCAGATCCTTTCTATCACAAATCCAACATTATATCTTAAAAACTTGGCTCTTATGGAGAATGGAAACCCCTTTTATACCTATGAGTACTTATTGCACAACACTACCAAATAATTTCCCAATTTCCTGTCTCCCCCTGACCTCACCTACCTTCTGAGACTATTTCTAAGCATTACTTAACAATGAGCTAACAGTAACAGCTTTTTAAAGAGGCAAAACAAAGGAACAATGTACTTTAATTTATGGACTCTTAGGGGCTGAAAGGGGCTCTGAACACTTCCCACCAGGGCTGGTAATCATGTGTGACAGCCACTCCCACATCATGTTCAGACACACATCAATAACCATCATTTTCCCCTTCTTTACAGTATTCTAATTGCTGAGGTACAGGAATATGACAGGAAAACCAGCATCCAAACATAAGCTAAATTAGAGTGATTATTCACATTATAGATGGATTTGTTTACTAAAGACAGACTTTCACTGGGTGACATATTTTAAGTGATACTTCAATACTGATTTACAAGTATCTTAAAGCCACATATAGCAAATGCACTTAGTGGAGCTACTATACTTATTACTCCACAAAAAGAAAAAAAGAAAGAAAGAAAGAAAGAAAGAAAGAAAGAAAGAAAGAAAGAAAGAAAGAAAGAAAGAAAGAAAGAAAGAAAGGAAGAAAGGAAGGAAGAAAGAAAAAAAAATTAGGAAGGCAGTATTTTCAAAATATTTTGTCACGCTTACTTGATTTAAAGTCGAAAAGTGATCAATACCTTTACCTTCCTCTAAACAATACATGGGCCTTAAACCCTTTACCTCCAGTATCCTACTTCCCATTTTCAATGTTACCATCGTCTATTCTTTTAGATCTACATCATTTTAATCATCCCCAGAGTCAATTATTTTCAATCTGATGCTTGTAAAAACGCATACATGTTCCCCCAAAGTCTTGCTCATCAAGGCATTTTACATTCCGTTTCTTCTTTTTAATTCCAATTAAATTTAATCCAATTTAGGTTTATATGTGGTAAGCCTGCTCTTTCTCCGTGAATCTGAACATGTCCTGCCCTCTCTCTCAAGTAACAATTTGAGAATACATATCCATGTGGAAGTTGAAAGTATTATACCATTAATTTCTGTCCTCCCTTATTGCTAGTGAGAAGCCTATTGTCTAAAACTGCCGTCTTCGTAAATAATCTCTTTTTTTTCTACATGATTATCTTAAGATATTTCCCTTCAACCCTGGAGGTCCACAGTTTTGTGTAACTTTTTGTACATTTGCTTTGTATTTCTTGCCCACGTTTCAATGTGATTATCCCAATATCAGAATGTGCTCTTCATTCATTCTTCAAACATTATCTGCTATTATGTTTCAATATTGGATCTTTCCAATTTTGTTCTCATCTTCTAGACTCGTATTAGACATCTTTGACCATCTCATTCTGTCTGCAAATCTCTCAATAACTTGCATGTTTCCAGTATTTCTCACTTTATGCTACAATTTGAGTAATTATCTCAGATTTCTCTCTACATTCACCAGATTTCTCTTTTGCTTTGCCTCGTCTGCTATTAATGGACTACTGTGGGGGTTTTTTTGTCTTTTTTCTTTGTTTATTTTAGAGCAGAGGAAGAGGGAAGGAGAAGCCCAAGGAGACTCCATGCTCAGCAGGGAGCCCTACACAGGGCTCCATCCCATGACCCTGAGATCATGATCGATGCCAAAATCTAGTATCAGACATTCAACCAACTAAGCCATCCATGCACCCGTGGACTACTGAGTTTTTAATGCAAGTAAGTACGTAATATTTCTAGAAGTTTTATTTGGTTCTTTTTCAAATATTTCTATTCTCATTTCAGAGTGTACTATTTTATTTATTTATTTGTTTGTTTGTTTATTTATTTATGAGAAAGAGCATGAGCAGGGGGGGAAGAGGGCAGAGACAGAGGGAGAGACAAAATCATAAGCCCACTCCACACTCAGCACAGAACCCAACACGGGGCTCGGCTTCACAACCGGAGCCAAATGAGGTCATCATGACCTGAGCCAAATCAGGAGTCAGATGCCTAACCAACTGAGCCACCCAGGTGTCTATTATGTTTATTCTTAAGAATTAGTTCTAACTTATTTCATATATCCTTGCAGACTTTCTTAGTATCTTAAATTCTTAGAGTATAAATACTCATGATTGTTAATTTTTTTTTTTTGGTCTCTTCAAATTGGATTGTTTCTTCATGCTGTTTACAATTTATGACCATGTGCTCATCTTCAGAGAAAACGGTTTCTCTGTGTGAACCTCATGTTCTTTGTTTGTGCCTGTGATCACACCTGTCCACGGCGTCTTTATCAGCTTTCTAATATCCAGAGCTGCTGAAAAGAAAGAAATTGGTGGATATGAAGACTACCCACATTCATTACTCAGCTTTTAATTCTTTTTTGTTCCTTGAATGTTAAGTCTTGGTTGAATAAATCAAAAGGAGTAAGCGGGGGGGGGGGGGGGGGGGGGGGGGGAGTCTGAATATCGCTGGGAAAGGCCATAAATGGCTTTCACCAGGAGGTGTCCTTGGACCCCATAATCTCAGTGAATTCCCCACACACCAGAGTATGGCTATAGCTTAGAAGGGGAGAGCATCAAATCTCGCCAGTACACAGAAAGTGGGAGTACCTCCCATTGGAGGAAGCGCATAACTGAGCTCAGAAACTAACAGCCTTTTAACGATGAGGAGGAATTCCTCTCTCCAGCACACCAGGGCATCTGCAGCTGCAGGACTGGCACAGCAGATAAGCAGGGAGTGATAAATCACAATCAGGAGAGTGCTTGCTGAACACAGAAACAAAAGGAGGGGGCGGGGTCAGCTGGATAAAAAGAAATTTAACACTATCTGACTACAGGATCTGGCATATCCAACATTCCAAACCATTTCTGGCCAATGAAACATAAATGTCCAAAGATCAATGGATGTATTACTAGTGTCAGGTTTCATACTCAGATCTTACAGACTTTTCTTTTTCTACCAAGTGATTCTGCACATCTCTGCTCTAATCTACCGTAAGCTGTTTTATAGTTTAATGTTAAAACAGAAATGAATTCTCCTTGTTTCTAAGACACTGAACAGGGTGACTGTTTTATCTGTAAATATTGTCAAACTTGTTCATATTCCCCTAATGACAAAACATATAGTAATATGTTCTTGAGGTAACTATTTTGAAATAGTCTCACGTCTACATAAAAGTTTTAATAAAGAACTCCCGCATCCCTCTCATCCAGATACCAGTTTCTCCAATTATCACCAACCTACACTCTCTCTCTCTCTCTCCAGCTCTCCCTTCCTCTGCCACTTTTCTCTCTCTCATTATACACAGACTTTAGAGTAATAGCTTTATAACCATACAATATTCTTGTCATCTATACTTCCTAAGGGTAAATAACATTTCCTTAACCTTTCAATACTTTGCCCAATGTCATGATAACAACCTATTTTATTCTATTATACCATAAAAGATACAGAAGATCAAGATGGATTTGCAATATTTGGATATATTCTGGCTTTTACTTTTCTAAAATAAATTTTGTGACTCAGTTATATACATATCCAACATACATTAATATTCAACAAATACTATTAAAACCACTCTGCTAGATACTAAATTTACAGCAGTCAATAAAACAAACACAATCCCAGCACTTGGAGAACTTACAGTATCTCTCCTACAATTTACTTCCCGTCACTGAGTTTATGGTTAATCAGATCATGGAGGATAGAAATTTTCCTATGTTGCATATCACACTATCAAGTCCATAATCTGTAAAAACATCAGTGTTTATTAAGTCCAGTCAGAAAATAATTAGAATATTCAAAAGTTATATGACTAATCAATAGGTCAAGGAATATATATCACTGCAAATGGCATATTAATATGACTAATCAATAGGTCAAGGAACATATATCACTGCAAATGGCATATTAATGTGAAATATCTTGCCATCTGAAATATAAATCATTAGCATTATTTTCATGGTACAAGTAAAATAATACAAGTAAAATTAAAATCACAACAGACAGAAAAACTTAAATTATATTCTGCATTTTTTGGCATCTTAATTTATTCTGTACAGGAGCACTAAACAGTTAATCACACATTGTCCTCCTATGCCCTCCCCCCACACACAAACCACAGGTAACCAATTACAAGAGTACATCTACTTAAAAAAAAAAATAGTAAATCTACTTTCCACAGTAGGAAGTGTTAAATGAGGCGTGAAAGCTACATCTTTAAATAGAACAGTATGGGGGAAATCAACACCTCGTTTTAAATCAGTTTGCTAAGATCTTCGAAAGAGATGTTTCAAAAACCACTCTATCCAAAAGAACCATAGCTGAAAAAGAGGGCACTTTCGGCCAAAAATACCTTGCCAGCTGACTTACAGGAAACACAAAGGTTTTAGTAGGAAGAATGCACACTTTGGAACCAGGTGCACTTGGATCTCAATTCTGGCTTACTCATTATTAATAGTCCATTTCTGCCCTTGGGCGAGATTCTTCCCTTCTCTAAGGAAAATAAATGGGGAGAATAAAAGCTAACTTGAAATGCAAAAAGGATTAGAAAGGGCAAAGCAGCAAATTGCACAGGCTCGGTCACTGGTAAGGATGGGGAGTCTAAGTGGGGACTACTTCCCGCGGTACAGGGCTGCCCATGAAGCTCCCTCTTTCCACCATGGACCACCTGTAGCTTCACTGGGGTCCTCTGCCCAGACTCTGTCCTTGGCACCAGACGCATCAGACTTCCTATTCTCTACTGGAGACCATTTGCTTCAGAGAAAGCCCAAGCAGTCAGTTAAGAACGTGTTACTGCTAAAACTATCAACAACTACTCTGCTTTACCCCAATAAAACGCTCTCGCAGTGTTATTTCTCTTATTGTGACATCTGTTTTTAAAAAAACAGTTTTGGGACACCTGTGTGGCTCAGTTGGTTGAGAGTCTGCCTTGGGCTCAGGTCATGGTCCCAGGGTCCTAGGATCAAGTCCCGCACTGGGCTCCTTGCTCAGCCAGGAGACCCCTGCTCCCCATGCCTGCAGTTTTTCCTGCCTGTGCAGTCTCTGACAAATGCATAAATAAAATCTTTTTTAAAATAAACAAAGTTTTCCCTATAAGTGCCACATTCTTTTCCCGACACACAGGATTTTTGTCACTTAAAAAGAAAATCTTAAATGAAAGTTACTTGCTTGCCCTTAACTCTTCTAATTTCTTTTCCAACCAAACATTTACACCAGCTTTTTTTCATTAATACTTTGTCTACAGACTGCTATTATTTCAAAGTTGAGCTACTTTGATAAGAGGTGAGCTAATTACAAAACTGGATGTTAGAACATCTGTTAAAATGCACACTCGGAAGAAGGTCGGCTGCTGCTGATGCAACAGACATGCCAAGCCTCTGCTTCAGGGGAAGCGGGACGGACTCTCCAGCCCCGGCCAGACCCAGCACCAGTCGCAGCACTAATGGCCCATTGCCAACAAGCAAGCCTGGCAGCTAAGCAGGCAGAAATTCAGAAGACACAAAGACTAAACCATATTCCACTATCTAATTTTTCTTTTAAGACTTCAACAAAATCCCAGTATGAGATGAACCAGCTGTCGAAGCAGCCCATGATAGAGCGCACCATCCCAGGCCCCCTCCGCCTCCAGGTGGGAGCCCACCTGTCCTGGGGCCACTCCCAGCCAAGAGCCTCCGGAGGTCAAGGCCTTGCCCCGAGTTCACAAGTATGTCTGGCAGCTGGGAGAGTGATGCAGCCTCTGGTTTTGTGCTCAAACAAGGAGCCAAGATTTTGAGATCCTTCTGTCAGAGCCTGCTGGGTTTCTGTGTCTGCTGCACCATTCACAGCACTATGAAGACATCCCGCAGCGTCTCGGCCAAACTTCCAAGTCTTTATGCACCTTCCCGAAGACACAGGACCTCCGGAGTCACCCCACCAGCTCCCTCGTCCAGTGCCCTCAGCACCACAGGCCCATTTCTGACCCCTTCACCCAAAACAACCAAAGCCTGCCTCCATCTTACTCCCTCCTTGCCCTTCACGGCCATGACCATGGCCATGCTGCTCCTTTCCTTCTGCCCTTTTCTTCTCCAGGTATCGTCCACTCCAACTCTCTCCCAGCTAAGAACAGCACTTAAGTCTCAAATCAGAATTCTGAAACTACCGTGCTCACCCACCCTACCACCCGTGTGAGCTGGGGACCCAACCCAGGGAGCTTGTCACAGCACCGGTCCATCTTTTGGCCCCGCTGCAACCAAAGCCGGCAAACTCGGCCCATGCACCTCTCTACCTGGCCTCAGTAGGGACAGTGCCCTCTCCAACGCTCTCCAGACTCTGCTTCCCATCTCAGGGGCTTCTCAGGAGATCTGTGGACAGACCGACAGAAGAGGGGGAAGGGGTCAGGCTGTGTGGCGCTGGGATTTCTCCTCCCTGGGATCAGGTTTGGGGCATGAAGGCCTGTGGGTACTGGGCAGCCCGGCTGCTGGATGAGCCTGGGACGAGTTGCTGAGGGGGGACAAGCATCACCTGGGAAAGCGGCTGGTACAAAAGCAAAAGGTACAAATGCTGGGCACCAGCCCCAGGCCAGATCTGAAACATCAAGCCCACCTCGGCCCCTCCTTCCCTTTTCCTTGCCCACAAAGGCATGGCTTCACAAAGCGAACTGGAAAACATCTCCACAGACACACCCCTGCCATTCCTCCTGCCATGGCCCCTCTCACCCTGCATCTCCAACAGGAAGGGCCCCATGACAGATCACCGCCCGTGGCAGAGGCAAGCCTCCCGGGCCAGATGCCACAGAGAAGAGGGGACCGTCCTGCAGGACCCCACCCTACAGGGCCACTGGGACATTAATGGGCTGCTTAGGACACAACACAGACCAGACACCCTATACTCCAGGCCTCCCTCCGGCTTCCAACTCCAAGAGGCAGGAGGAGCAAAGGCTGTCTCTCTCCAGGCCAGCCAGAGAATGACAGGAACAAAACTTCTTTTAAGAAAGCAAGCAAGCCAAACCAAGAGCAGTGCTAGAAACAGGAAAGGGAGGGATCCGTGCTTCTGGAGGTGAGTGCTATCCTTCCAGGGAGTTCTGGGGAGGAGGCAAAGATAAGAGGCAGCAGTGGGCACCAGATGGGGGAGGGCACATGGAATAGACAACTGAATGCATTAGAGCTGAGCTCTCCCTGCCCCAGTCCGATGTCATCCCCTTCCTCTTTTCCTTCCCATAAAAATAGACCCTTTAGGGCTGGGAGCCACAGCAGAGGGTTGGACCCACTGATTAAAATCCAGGAAAATGGGCACTATGTCTGGGGGAGATCCCAGTGTACATGTGGGAGAGGACTAAAAGACAGTTTGGAACCTCCACATCACAAAAGGCAGCCCCCTCCACCCTGGGGCAAGATGCACTTATAGGCACCCTCCCTCCCTTCTTTGACAATCAGGAGGAAAGCAGGGTCTGCCTGCTACTTACAAGAGGCCTATTTTGAAAGCTGTCTCTGCACCTGCAGAGAAGATCAAAGCCAACTTCTCAGCTTATCAATGGAGTGCATTCATCAAACCCACCAGCAGCAAGTGAGTATCACAAGTTATCTAAGGAAAAGCCGGAACATGACAGGGTTGTAATGAACAAACAGAACTGGCCCCAGAAGAAACCTAATTTGTAGGACAGAAGAAAACTTTTTTAAAAATTCAGATCTGAAATAATAGCAGGTCCATAAAGCAAGACCAGGCTGCTACAGGCAAGAAGCCTTCAGAGGAAAAGAGCTCTCAACAGGAGGAAAAAGAAATAAATTCAATATTTCTGAATAGAAACCTCAATGGATTTGAGAAATAAAATGAACCAAGCTAAATCCCAAGGCTGTGAACCGGAAGAAAATATTGAGAAACATCAGAGAACAAAAAGAGCCAGGGAAAATTTATCCAGAGGCCCCCTATCCAATCCAGAGGAGTCTCAGCAGCAGCTGTGAGGGGAGGGAGCCCCTCCCTGCTCCCAGTCCAGCTGAACAAAGTCCTGAGCCCGCAAGCTGAAAGGGTCCCCCTGGCCTGCAGGCCGGTGAGTGAAGAACAGCCACTTCCAGAAAGCGCACCCTGTTCCCTGTCTTAAATCCCCCAGACAACTCATGTATCCAGTGCTGAAAACTATGGGACAGGAAGGTCTCTAAAAGCCCCTGGAACTCTATGCCAGGCCTCAGTGGGCATGGGGAAGGGCAGGCCCAGAACCTGTGTGTCAGTCCCTGTTCTGCCTCCTTCCACCCACGTGATTCTGTCTCTCATCTTGCCAGAATCTGTCCTTCCTCCTGTGTATAATGGAAAGGATGATGCTTCCCCCCAATAAGGCCGAAACAAAATTATGCGAGGAGAGGCACTTTGCCTGGCTCAGTCGGTAGAGCACACCACCCTTGATCCCAGGGTGGTGAGTTCCAGCCCCTCACCAGGCGTGGAGCCCACTTGAAAAAAAAAAAAAAAAAACTTATGCAAAAACCTGGATACAACAAGGGTCACCATGTAGGTGATATAATTATTATAACTCTGTAATTCAGGTAACAAAGGGATAAGTCAGCTAAAACAGTCAGAGTGACATCCTTCCCTGCTGAATTAGGTTAACCAATGGGATCCTGCCTACAATATCCCATTGCCCAGGAGGCAGCGGCTAAGAAGGTCCCAGATGCCAAGTGCCCTGCGCTGGGCCTGAAACGGGATCGGGTTGGGGGAGGAACCCACACCCTCCGGGAGGTCCCAGGAAAGGCTTTCCTCTCCCAGTGAATAAGCACTGTAGATAAAAAGTCTAGGGAAGAATAGGAGAAAGCTGTAATGCTGGCTACTGGCCAATCTGCCAACAAATTCCAATACAAAACTGTTTCAACTGAGATGATTTATTCATGTGAAAGCAAGCTGGTAGCAGCACACCATTTATTTTTCTCTTGTGCTAAAAATAAGAATTTCCAAACTGACCTAATTAGGACTAACATCACACACAGCATGAATACCTCAGATGAAGAAGGAAAACATAAGGAGAGGTTCATTTTAAAACAAACCTTTCTGTTCATATTTTAATTGAAGTAGTTTAAGAATTTAAACTAGGGACGCCTGGGTGGCTTAGTTGGTTAAGCAACTACCTTCGGCTCAGGTCGTGATCCGGGAGACCTGGGATCAAGTCCCACATCGGGCTCCCTGCTCAGTGGGAAGCCTGCTTCTCCCTCTCTCACTCCCCCTGCTTCTGTTCCCTCTCTGGCTGTGTTTCTCTCTGTCAAATAAATAAAATCTTTAAAAAAAAAAAAAAGAATTTAAACTAAAGCGTATCTATATACCAAGTATCCACTGGTAACAAGGTTTAGAACCTTAAGGCACAGATTTGAAAAGATATAACGGACCAAATCAAAGCTGAGAAATGAACAGGCAAACTGTTATTTTTCAAAAAAAGTCTTCCACTGACCAGAAACTCAGAACAATACAAAATTCCTCCTTGTTTTACTCATTCTGGGAATCATTTTTTTCCACCACACCCTTTTTCTTTACAGTGCAGATCAAGCCAAAAATAATTGGGCTAAATTCAATCCAATGGAAATGGTTACTACATGTAAAGGAACAGATTTTGAACTCCTTTTAATCTCATCCTTCCAGAGTCTAAAATAAGCACAGGAGACCGCAATTCACCACAAACATAAACGAATTGTATAAAGTCTCCCCAAAATCTCTGGAATTAAAAAAAAAAAAAACTCTAGATTTTTTTTCAATCATTTTCTACCAGTCAAGTAGCCAACACAGTATAAAATCCCTACTTGAGTGATAATAGCGTTTAATTGGCTTAGAAGACCTTGTTTTTCACCTTTAATTTAGGATCCGATCTCTAGTTTTGTCCAAGAAGTGAGAATGAGTTTGGCAAATACCCCAGTGCCCAACTGGCATCTGAACAATGGGCAATCTGGCTGCTGAAATCTACATCGAAAAGTAAGGGATTTGGCTGAGCTGAAAGTCTCAACTGTGGCTGCTCGGACTCCATTAGGCATCACAAGGATGGCACACTCCCTCCTCATCATGAACTCTGCTACAAAAAAGAATATGATCTATTCTTTGATTTTTGCCTCCATTTTCATGATAGGAAGTAAATATATATTATTTCTGAAAGCTCTTTTTCATGCAAAAAAAAAAAGAAATTATGCTATTACTGGAAGTAAAAGCAACAAGAAAAAAGAATTGCACTGTTGGTTACCCCACACGTGTCGGGGCTCATTAAACACCTTCCCGCCTAACAGTGGGCTAGTTGCTCCCAAGGGGTCCATCTGGTCACTAACGTGATGTTTTCAATGACAAAGGCTCCCTAACAGCTCCATCAAAGGGCTGACTGACACTGAGGAATTCCCCCAGGTAATGAGATTATTCTAATCTCTGATTGATGAAGTATTTTTCTAAGTAAGGAAACAGATATGAAGACGGACGGTGAGGGGAGGGTGGAGGAGAAAGTAATTGCCAGACAAAGAAGATGATGCATCTTCTTTGTCGCAGGAAATACCTCAAGGTCATAATTATCATGGAAATTTTATACAATTTCACAGAAGATGCCTGTAAAATTTTATGATGCAACACTGCAGGCGAGAAATTCAAAATTAATTGGTTTGGGTCAAAGGTCACTTTATAATGCTAAATTACAGTAAAATGACTGCCAAATTGAAGTTTGGAAACGGGGTTAAATTAAACATGGACTAGAGAGTCAACTGCATAAACCATTTTCCATCCCCCTGAGCTTCACAACTATCTGTCAGTCTCCGGAATGTAACACCTTCTGTCCGGGTCTCTTTGCTTCTGAGCATAAAGCTCAGAGGATGTAAAGCAGTCTGTAACAGGCAGTCCTTTATTCTGTCTCTCCTTTTGGAACAGAAACAAGTAAGTTAAACTAAGGAAGCTTAAGCTTCAGGGATTCTTGGAGGCCCTGGGAAGGGCCCCAAAGTGTGTTCACAACAGGCGTTCTATTAGACATTAGAGGAAATGTGTTCTTCTTTGTAAGAGAACCCCAAATTGTATGAGCTTGAGGATATGGATCCTCCCGGACGTATACTCTACTTCTCGTATCCTTCACCTCATTGTCCAACAGCTTCTGGAAATGTCAGGGGAGGCAAAGAAAGTAACACAATCTCAGGATGCCACCATGACCACCAGGATTTTGTCTTCAAAGACATGGCCCGGGCAAGACTTCAAGAAGTTTCTTATTTCTCAGGTTGGGGGGAAGGCAGAGGGAGGGGTGGGGGAGGCACTTTATTATTGCTAAAAAGGATGGTGGAAACAATTCCAGCAATCAAAACTTTTTTGGAAGACTGACCAAAACATTACTCTTGTTGAAAACTCATATATTAATTGAGTTGAAAACTCATATATTAATTCCCCATGGTAAAACTGTGTACAGGAGAAATGGCTTTTATTTTTCAACAATTTGAGAGAGCATGCACCACACACATGGGCAGGGAGGAGAGGTGGCTGTGCAAGGTAGGAAGAAACACCCAGCAGCAGACTCACCGCTGAGCAGGGAGCCCAACATGGGCTTGATCCCAGGACCCCGAGATCATGAGCAGAGGGCAGATGCTTAGCCAACAGAGCCACTCAGGTGCCCCCAAAATTTATGCTTTTAATTATAGTAAAATATACATAACAAAATTTGCCATTTTAACCATTAAGTGCACAACTCAGTAGCATCAAGAATGTTCACAACCACGTACAGTCATCACTACCATCTGTCTCCAGAAGACTTTCATTTTACAAAACTGAAATTCCATGCTCATTAAACACTAAGTCTCCATTCCCCCTCCACCCCCAGCCAACTACCATTCTACTTTCTGTCTCTATGAATTTGACTACTCCAAATATCTCTTATAAGTGGTAACATACACTGTTTTCTGACTGGCTTTTTCACTTAGCATGAGGTCCTCAAGGCTACATCTATGTTGAAGCATATGTTAGAATTTCCTTCATTTCCAAGGCTGAGTAATACTCCATTGTCCCTATAGACCACCTCCTATTTACCACATTTTGTTTATCCATTCATCTGTCCATGGATAATTATGTCGCTTCCACATTTTTGCCATTGTGAATAATGCTGTTCTGAACATGCTACAAATACCTGTTTGAATCCCTGCTCTCGATTCTTTTGGAGTATATACCCAGAAGTGGAAATGTTGGCTTGTGTGGTTATTCTATTTTTAATTTTTTGACAAACCTACCATAATGTTTTCCTTAGCAACTCACCATTCTACAGTCCAACCAACAGTGCAGAAGGGCTCCAATTTCTCCACATGTTTGCCAACATTTACTATTTTCTGTTTTGTTTAGTTGTTTGTTTGTTTTTTTCATTTTGGGGAAACTTTTTGGAAACAGCCATTCTGTTGAATGTGAAGTGGTATTTCATTGTGGTTTTGATTAGCAATACTGAGGACCATTTTATATGCTTATTGGCCATTTGTACATTTTCCAGTCCTTTGTCTGGGGGGACATAAGTCTCTTGCTCAACATTTTGGAAGTCCCATGCTTGCTAGCCCATTACAGCTTGCTAAATCCACTCATGCAAATATGCTACAAGACAGAGAAACACCCAGAAGTAGAAAAGCAGAAACTGACTTGTTTATAAACAACTGGGTTGACA
This sequence comes from Spilogale gracilis, assembly GCA_004023965.1. NCBI lineage: Eukaryota > Metazoa > Chordata > Mammalia > Carnivora > Mephitidae > Spilogale > Spilogale gracilis. The sequence goes on from PITA01000603.1 coordinate 231,936, forward strand.
TTATTCTTAAAGAACAGGTCTTTGGTTCTCTGACAAGAACTAACTCATACTGGTGTTTCGTTGAGTTCCAAGCGCGGTACTCAATGCTTAATGTATACTGTCTCATTTAATTCTTGTAATAATGCTATGGACACAGTTAGGAGCCCCATTTAAGGATGAGAAAACCTGAGATTTGAAATATAAAGTACTTTGCTGCAAATCACAGAGATGGGGAACTGATAAGTAGGAATTCACACCAGCAGTGTAGAACTGAGGGACCCAAGTTCTCAGCCATTATATTCTGTTGTCTAGCTCATCAAATACATGAATACAAAACCCAGAAACAAGAGTGCAGAGCAAACAGCAATCCTTAGGTTAAAAAGTAGAACTCAAAGGTCTTTTAGGACTATGTGGGACTGAATGTCTGTGTCCCCTTTCCCCTTTTAGTATGTTGAAATCTTAACCCCAAATGTGATGGTATTAAGAGGTGGTGTTTGGGTAGGTAAAAAGCTTGGGAAGGTGGAGCTCTCTTGAGTGGGATTAGTGCGCTTAGAAAAAAGAGGCCCCAGAGAGCTCCCTTCCCCCTCCTGCCCTGTGACGACACAGGGAGAAGAGAGTTGCCTATAAACCAGGAAGCCAGCTCTACCAGAACCCTCTGGTGCTTTGATCTTGGAAATTTCCAGTCTCCATAACTATGAGAACTAAAGTTTGTGCCATGCTTAAATAGTTTAACAAAATTATAAATTATACAGTTTAACAATTGTAACAAAAAATTTAGGTTTTTTGCTACAGCAGCCTGAACAGACTAAGAAATTGGGACCCAAAAGTGGGGTGCTGCTGTAACAAACACCCTTGGACCTGGGTAACAGGTAGGGGCTGGAAAAGTTTGGAGGTGCATGCCAAAAAATCCCACACTACCACATTAGACCTTTAAGGATGATTCTGGAGGAGGACTCTGTAAAAAGCTATATACAGGAAGTGGTGTGGTCTCAATGTTTGTGTCCCCATCAAATTCATACCCTGAAACCCCAATCTGCCAAACGATGTCAGTAGTAGGTGGGGGGAGTATGTGGGGGGTGGAGCCCTCATGCACGAGATTAGTGCCCTTATAGAAGACAGCACTGACAGCTCGCTATACCCGTCTACCAACTGAAGATGTAAGAACTTAGCCTCCTGGAAGAGGGCCCTCCCCAGACCATGCAAGCCCACTAATCTTGGAGAGGCAGCCTCCAGAACTGTGAGAAATAAATTTCTGTTGTTTGAGCTACTCAGTCTGTGGTATTGTTTTTTGGGGTTTTTTTTTAAGATTTTATTTATTTATTTGACAGAGAAAAACACAGCTAAAGAGGGAACACAAGCAGTGGGAGTGAGAGAGGGAGGGAGGATCAGGCTTCCTGCCGAGCAAGGAGCCCTATGCAGGGCTCCTGACCTGAGCCAAAGGCAGATGCTTAACCATTGGCCCGCCCAGGTGCCCCAGTCCACGGTATTGTTATAACAGCCTGAAAGGACCATGACAGAAAGCTTCCATTTTCTTCAAGAATACTTAAGTAATCATGAGCAGACCATGTGTAGAAATATGGATGGTAAGAGTCATTGTGATGAGGTCTCAGGTGAAAATGAGGCTACTGGAAACAAGAGTAAAGGCAACCCTTGTGGTGAAGTGCATTGGCGTCCCAGTGTTTTGTGGAAGGTTGAACTTGGGAGTGATAAAACTGAGTACTGAGTTGAAGTAATTTCTAACAAAGTGTTAAAGAGGCAGGTCTGACCCTGTTTGCTTGACCAGGTTCACAGCTTCACAGCTGGAGAGGAATTTGCCTCAGGATGAACGTACCCTAAGTCTCACTCACATCTGACTTAGAAGAGATTCAGATGAGACTTTGGACTTTTAAGGTTGAGGCTGGAATGACTTCAGACTCTTGGGGCCCTTCAGATGAATGTGTTTTGCATTTGAGAAGGACATAAACTAGGGGGGAAGCAGGGCAAATGTTATGGACTGAATGTTGGTGGCTCCTCAACCCGATCTGTTGAAATCTCAACCCCCAGTGGGATGGGAGGGATGGGTAATGAGGGCAGAGCCCTCATGAATGGCACTCATCCTCCTCTAAAAGCGGCCCCAGAGAACCCACTCACCCTCCGGCCACGTCAGGACACAGTGACAAGATGGCGGTCTCTGAATCAGGAAGTGGACTCTCACCAGAGACCAAATTCGCTTGTACTTTGATTTGGGGCCTCCAGCCGCCAGAATGAGGAGAGAGAGATATCTGCCATTTAAGATGCACCGTTACAGGAATTTCATGACAGCAGCCAAACTAAGCCATTATTTCCTATGGCTTCAGATGAGACCCTTCATCTCATTCTTTCCAAAACTTTTTGAATCTGATTGTCCTGAGCTCTGTGCTCAGCCTGGACAACCTCTACCTGAGTTCACAGAGCCCGGGGAAGACCCCAAGAATCACCACTATCCTCATCAAGGAGCGGCATTAATGTAGGCTTTCTGTAGAAAATAGAAAAAAAACTTCAAAGTAATCAAGAAAGACAGCTTAGTCACCAAAATCAAGGCTTTTTTCATCAAGGGAAAAAAAACTATACCAATTACAGAAATGCAAATAATGATGCTTCATTCCAACCGCATTACAGTGGGGGGGGAGGGGGTGCACTTTCGGTGAGGGGGGTGCACTTCCGGTGAGGGCACGCCAGGAGGGTCTCACCTCTGGAACCAACTCCCAGGAGAGACCGGAAGCTGGCTGTGACGCAACAGCCAAAAATGTTCCTGCCACCTCACAAGGAACTCTTACTTCATGCACTCGAATCCTCCTGCGTGGGGCCGAGGCAAATTCAGGAGAAGCAAGTGTGAAATTGAATGGTGCCGTTGGAGACGTGCAACACATCTCTGGAATTCAGAGATGTGGTGACTCAGGGCACATCACAGCCTTGCTCCTCCCAAATGCCACTAATCCCAGGAGAGCCCCCTGGAGAGCCCACATTTGTATGTCCCCCACACGCACAACCTATGGCTGCGAAATACAACCTTCATCAAAGAAATCACTGCAATCAAATCTCTACGTGTTTGCTGAGGACGTGCCATGAACGTTCACTGCCTATACCAGGTACTAACGGGTATGAAAGTGACTTAGGACGTCTGCTCCTCATGAGCTTACATTTCAGACTGGAATACATCCATACACATAGAATAGGAGATCACATCTATTACATATAAACAGGTTACATGTTACAGATCTAAAATATACATATAACAGAAAATTATATATCAGAGAAATATGTATTATATATAATTAAATTTTATATAGTCTGTAACACTATTATATTTATAGTCTATCCATAATAAAGATTACACACATTGCTTTTTCTTTTATTTATTTATTTACTGGGGGGGGGCATGCACAAGCAAGGGGGAGGGAGAGAGGGGGAGAGGAAGAAACATCCCAACACGTGCTCCATACCAGTACCCTGGGATCATGACCTGAGTGGAAGGCAGGCACTAAATGAACTGAGCCACCCAAGTGCCCCAAAATTATGCATTTGTAAATAGATTATTTTACACATTACATATATAATAGAATTGCCTCTACTATATCTCTTTGTAAGTTAACCTCATAATTGTAGAGTACAGAACCATGAGATACACACGGTAAATGTCTGAGAAAAAGCTAGAAACACCCTGCTCACTCGACTGGCATTCTGGGCACCTGGGAGACTCGTTCAGTTAAGCACCTGCCTTTGGCTCAGGTCATGAGCCCAGAGTCACTGGATGGACTCCCACGTTGGGCTCCCTGCTTAGAGCAGAGTCTGCTTCTCCCTGTGACCCTCCCCCCTCTCTCATGCCTTCTCTCTCTCTCAAATAAAACTAAAAAAAAAAAAATAGTTCATCAATTTTTTCAAATATTTATCAAATATAAAATGCTTAGGAATCAAGTTAAGGCATAAGAATTTATTCAGTTAGGAAAACGCTATGGTATCATGGAAGGCGATATAATCATGAGAGTAAGTGGTTGCAAACAAAGTTTTTCCTTCTCACTGGTTTCAGTAAGATCAGATTTAAAACCGTAGTTTTTAAATACATCCATATACCCCAATAAAGATTTTTTTAAAGATTTTATTTATTTATTTGACAGGGAGAATCACAGCCAAAGAGGGAACACAAGCAGGGGGAGTGAGAGAGGAAGAAGCAGGCCTCCCACAGAGCAGGGAGTGTGATGTGGGGCTTGATCCTGGGACTCTGGGATCATGACTGAGCCACCCAGGCACCCAATAAAGATGTTTTTTAAAAAGCACATCCATCTTTGAGCAAATCCCAGGATCAAACTGCAGACTTACAGAAGATTATAAATTAGTATCCAGTTTACAAAGAGATCTCCAAATAGAGAGCAAGATTCTAATTGGCAGCATCCCTGTGAGTGAGCTAGTTAGTAGGTCCTCCCCCAGGGGACTCCAGGATGGCAGCAGCCTCACGACAGACCCTGAGGCCCAGGCTCCCAGCCCTGGGGAGCCCAGACTCCTGCCCCACAGATGCCATGAGGGGACTGACTGTTGCTGGAACCCTCTAAGTGATGGGGAAATTGATTACCCCGCAACAGGTAACTCAATCAATCACCCTTCTAAAAATTATCTTAACAATGATGAAGGATAGGGACGCCTGGGTGGCTCAGTTGGTTAAGCAACTGCCTTCGGCTCAGGTCATGATCCCGGAGACCTGGGATCGAGTCCCACATCGGGCTCCCTGCTCAGCAGGAAGCCTGCTTCTCCCTCTCTCACTCCCCCTGTTTGTGTTCCCTCTCTCGCTGTGTTTCTCGCTGTCAAATAAATAAAATCTTTAAAAAAAAAAAAAAAAAAAAACAATGATGAAGGATAGAGGGCTTATCCTTCTTTCAGTTTCTAAATTTCCACTTTAGACTAAAATATTCTTTATTACATAGAACTGATTTTTTTTTGGTGTACAGATGTCGTAAAAAGCTGAACTGAATTTAACAGAATTTGCTGCAAATTTTAAAAACCAGAAGAAAGAAGAGATGGGGACACACAGAGCGACACCGGGCTGGGCCGTACAGCAGGATGACCCGTAGAGGCGGCAAGGTGACACTGCGGCCAAGGGAGTGGCAGGGAGTGGCCTCAGCTGAAACCACACGTTCCAGCACCTTCATCTTGGATTCCAGCCTCCAAAACACAGAGAAAATAATTTTATGTTGTTAAAGCCAACAACATAAAACAGGATTGTACTAGAGGGCACAACAAGACACAGGATGAGGCAAGCTCATGGAACATGTATCTGATTAGCCACCAGGGCAGAAGCAACTCGTCCTGGTGACAAGGCGAAGATCCTCACAACTGATCCTGCTCGGGGACAAAGGGCCAAAGGAGGCCCAGCAGCACCAGGGCCAGACTCCTGAAGACCGCAACCAAGGCGGGGTCTCAGGCCCACACCATGGCTCCCAATTCAGAGCAGGAAGCAGAAGGGAGGTCACGGACCTGAGGTCCGCCATGCACTCCTGGAGCCGGTACCCTCGGGGCAGAGGCGAGCGTGCGGCTCTCCTGTCCTCACGCAGGGCTCCGGTCAGCAGACAGCGAGCGGCCGGCAGCACTTCTCCCCTTCCTAAGGGGGGTCAGCACACTGTTTGGTGCAAGAGCGCCAAGGCACTCAGGCCAACCCACTGCCCACCCCATGCCCCCCACCACGCCTGCACGGACTCCGTTTCCCAGTTTTGCCTTTTACCTCTAGCATCCCCTTCTAAATCTGTGCTTTCTCAAAAAGCTTCCTTCCCCTCAACTAATGCAAAACCTCCCCACATCTCAGGATTTCCCCCTTCGTCTCAACCAGCATCACCCACCGAGAGAGACAGCACTGAAAACTACAACAAACAGCAGAATAGGAACGAGATAATTCTACCCACTGACAAGTCACTGACAGGCTTGGAGGTCTGGAAGCAAGAGAAGGTAAAGGGGATGTGAGCTCAAGACACAAGCAGAAATGCCACTGGAAGTGTAACAGCTCAGCCTATTACACGACATCACACAATTTATAAATCCCTTCATATACCTTACCTCCTCCCAACAAGCCTTTACTTGTGGTCCCACAACTACTAAGGAGTATAGCACCAGAGTAATTTTGGTCTGAAAAAATTGAGCATCAAAAATCTCATAATTTATTACCAGAATGTCTGTATAATCTATCTCTTCCCATTAAATGAATGGCACTAAAAAAACCCTTTCATCACTTTTAGGAAATTACATAATGATGAAAGAATTATAATTAATGTAAGGTCAACTCCAACCTCTGACTACAGCTACTGTAAACACAGCACCCCAGCTATCCAGATCGATAAGCAACCCGAATGCCCCAATATTCCAGAGCCCTCTCCAACAGGAAGTCACAAGGTAACCTCCACCCCTCTGCCTCGATTTAAGTCCATTTCCTCTAGACCTCTGCTCTAGAGACCATATAACTATCTACTATTCATAACACCCTCACATATGCCTCATTTTAAAAAAATCTAAGTTCAGTTTTTTAATCTTAAACATAGTGTTTTTCACCCTAGCTTCTTTTTTTTTTTTGAATTAAATAGTTTTTATTTACTAGTTATATACACCATCTCACCTAAACATTAAAACATACAAATTTTATATAATTGCTTCAGATCCATCATGATACTATCTTACCTCTTTTTCCTCTTCTCTGAGGACTTTATATTTCTTGACTTTCATTAGAGCTTGTATTTATATCATTCTTTAATTCCATTCTGAATTGCTCAGGGAGAACTTTTGAGTGCTGCATCACATAACCAATAAATTGTTAAGTTGTTAAAATTCTACCTCTATGTTACTTTTCATATTTAATCACCCTAGCTTCTTAAATCAGCACTGTCTTACTCAACATCTTCAATGCTTTGTTGAGCAGACAGGAAAAAGCAAAGGAAAGAAGGCAGTCAGTTGCCCCTCAGCATTTCCTCTGCATTTTGCATTCCATCTGCAGCTGGCCACAAGAGAAGGCTGGTTAAGGGAAAGTGGAAATATGGCATTCTCTTTTTATGACATCTCCTCAAAGGCAGGAGAGGCATCAAGAACAAAGCGTCAGTCTCTTTAATCCCACACTTCCCATCTCAGAGAAAGGAGAGAGAGGGAGGGACAGGTGAAACCCAGTCCACGCAAAACCAGCTAGCAGCAGTGGGTCAGAAGGCACCAGGGAGCCGAAATGCTTCTCTCAACAGGTGGATAATCTGAAGGATGACGACGGCAAGAAGGCTTAATCAAGCTCTGAGCACTTAGAGACTTTCCTTAAATGTACTATGATTCTTATCATGATGGTATGCTCATTTTGGGGAAATTCACCAAGATCCCAACATGATTTATGCTCTTTGTACGTCAGTAAAAAGACTTTTTTAAATACTCCTCACTTAGCAAATCCCAAAAGGAGAAAATTCTCCAATCAAGCTCTACTTTCTCCTATGACAAGAGAAAAAGTCGCCTCTTTTTAACAGTGAAAATGGAGAAACAAAGACTTCCTTATAGTTGGCTAAGTAGTATAAAAACAGGATAGAGAACAAAGATCCAGCCACCACAGCTTCGAAGGAAGATGCAGAACAGCAATGAAGACTGAAAACGGTAGGGACTTAGAAACAAACCCTGAAGAACACACTGAAAACTACTGTTGCTAACCTACAATACCAGAGGGAAAGTGCATGGAGTTATGGGTAACAGGAGTGAGCTGTGACTTTTCCTTTTTTCAGGACAATAAAGATAGATTTTGATTTTAGTTCTTAATCATTCAAAAGGTAATTGTGCAGCTATCAGCCTAATGGGGGAAAGTGGTTAACAGTTTGCTGAAGACCTAACATATGCCAGGTGCCATGCAAAGCTCTTCATAGCATTTCAGACTCACAACTAAATTTGAGGTGGAGATTTTATTGTCCCCAATTTACAGATGAGAAAGCAGAGGTTCAGAAAATTTATGAAAGAGCATACATAAACAGTTGATGGAGAAAAGATCTGAATCAGATCAAATTCCAAGGATGATGCTTCGATGCTCCTCCCAGTATGAATTGTCAGGCAGCTTGGAAGAAAACTTTTGAACAACAAGACAGAAAAACTCTGAGGTAACAACTAGGTGAAGAGAAACAGAGATAGTTATAGAGCAGCTTGCCTAAGGAAGAAGGCAAGTCTCTCAGAATGAAGCTCTGAACCTAACTACTCGTAGTTTCAGATTTTTGAACTCTAAAAATTTTAGAGTTAACAGGGACCTTGAGGATCAACTCACTTTATATGGAAAAAGGAAAGGAAGGAAAGGAAGGAAAGAAGAAAGAAGAAAGGAAGAAAGAGAAGGAAGAAAGAAGGAAGGAAGGAAGGAAGGAAGGAAGGAAGGAAGGAAGGAAGGAAGGAAGGGGAAAGGAAAGGAAAGGAAGTAACTTTTCAATACATTTCCCCCCACCTCTTTCATTCAACATCTGTCAACAAATGTTTGCTGAGTGCCTACCATGTGTTAGGGCACCTTTAAAATTCTAGTCAATCATCTCCTTTAACTTTCTACCTAAAAGACATAAATAATACACACAGGTACACAGTTATTCTTTCTTTCTTCAACCTGCCCGGACAGTACCAAAGACAGTACCAAAAAGTACATCAACTATTGTTAATGAAGCATCGAATATAAGCTCCAAGTCCTAGGAAAAGTAAAAATTCTATAGAAATTTTCATGCTAGGACATCTGGCTGGCTCAGCTGGAAGAGCGTGTGACTCTCGATCTCAGGGTCAAGAGTTTGAGCCCCATGTTGGGTGTAGGGATTGTTCAAATAAATAAAACTTTGAAAAAAAAAAGGAAAAAAGAAAGAAAAATTTTCAGGGCACCTCAGTTGAATGACTGACTCCTGGTTTTGGCTCAGGTCATGATTTCACATCGGGCTGCAGGCTCAACACAGAATTCTCTCTCTCCCCCTGCCCCTCCCACTGCTCACACACTATCTCTCTAAATAATAAATCTTAAGAAAATAGAGAAAATGAAATTTTCATACTAAAAAAAAAAAAAAACCCAAAAAACAAAAAAACAAAACCCCTGATACTATCACAGCCTTTCGAGAGTCTTTTACTTCAGTCAAGTAAGGACTATGTGTACGACCTGGTCCCAGGATCAAGCAAGGTCCACTGATGGTCATTTGTATTAACAAGATTCTAACCATTTTAACCTATTATTCTGATGGGAACACGAGCCTCCAGGCTTTTCCAGAGGCCTCCTTAGGGACTAAATCAGGTTTAATTTTCTTAGTTATGGAAAACAAACCAAATTGCTTAGACTTTATAGTTCCAGACAGAATGATCATCTCTCTCATACACTCTCTCTCTCTCTCTCTCTCTCTCTCTCTCTCTCTCTCACACACACACACACACACAACATACTTGTGAAACTCCAAAATTCTTCTGAGTCTCCTGATTTAAACACAAGAAAATAGGTTTAATGCCCCAAAATATAAAGGTAACAAAATTGGGGCGCCTCGGTGGCTCAGTTGGTTAAGCGACTGCCTTCGGCTCAGGTCATGATCCTGGAGACCGAGGATCGAGCCCCACATCCGGCTCCCTGCTCGGCGGGAAGCCTGCTTCTCCCTCTCTCACTCCCCCTGCTTGTGTTCCCTCTCTGGCTGTGTTTCTCTCTGTCAAATAAATAAATAAAATATTTAAAAAAAAAAAAAAAAAAAAAAAAATAAAGGTAACAAAATTAACCACTTCCACATCCACCCAGCAAATGAAAAATTAGCACCAACATCATTAAACTAAATAATAGGCTCATTTACTTCAAACCATATCTCTAACTATCTTTTTCTCTTCAGTTCTGACAGCTTCTTTGACCCTGATAATTTCACTAATAATACACATTTTATATTTCCCTAAATTTATTTAAGGTAGGGATACCTTACTGGCTCAGTGAGGAAAGCATTGGACTCATTCTCAGGGTCATGAGTTTGAGCCCCATGTCGGGTGTAGAGATTACTTTCAAATATTAATAAAACACGCAGTGCCTGGGAGGTTCAGTCAGTTAAGCATATGACTCTTGATTCTGGCTCAGGTCATGATCCCAGAATCATGAGATCAAGCCCTGCATGGCACTCCATTCTCAGTGTGGAGTCTGCTTGAGATTCTCTCCCTCTCCTTCTGCCCTTTTCCCTGCTTGCACACTCTCTCACTCTCTAAAAGTAAATATTCAATAAAACAAAAATTTTAAGTTTATTTAAGGTGGATTTTTGTTTTTGTTATTTTCAGTAGGGATCCTCTAAACATTAAAAAGATTTAGAATTAGCTAATGAAAACATTTTTAAGCTTTATTCTTAAACTCTTCATAATAAAGAGTATCTACAAAAACATTTACAACTAACAATATACTTGGTGAAGACTAAATAATTTCTACCTAAAACCAGGAAAAAGCCAACATTGTTGGCAGGAAAAACTAGTTAGGTAACCTGGGCAGGACTCAAACATGCAACTCACACACTGCCGTAAGCTCTGAGGCAGAAGCTCCATAAAGAAGCTACTGTAAAAGGGCTTCTTTCATTTTTTCTATTCACTCAGTTGCAGGACATAGCGAACATCCAAATGAAGATATCCAACTGGAAGTCAATAACGCTGGAGCCACGAGAGAGGTCCAAACTGGAGGTGTATTAATTGGGCAGAAATGGAGATGTATGAATGGTAGTCGAAGGCAGCAACAGAAATATGATTCTCCTAAAAGGATAAAGAGGACTGGGAATGCTCCCCTAAGGAGGACGTCATCTTATGGCAGTGGAAAGATGATGAAGAACCCAAAGGGCAACAGGAAAGGAACGACAAAGAAGGAAGAAAGCCACGAGAAAGGGGCTAGGCCAAAAGCCAATGGCAGCAGATGCTTCAAGGAAAAGAGACAAGGTGTTCAAGGGCGCAGGGTCGCTCTAAGAAAGGTGTGCATGAGAACAGACTCCTGGGCAAAATTTCTTTTTCTGAGTATGACTCATATGTGGCATAGCTCTTTTTTAAAGAAGCTAAGTCTTTCTATTCTTAAATTCCTTTGTCAGCTTTAAACCTGAAACACTTGCTTTGTTTCTACTCTGGATTTCAGAACCAAAGGGCTATAGCAATTACATGATGAAGGAATATCATAAAATATATTTTAAGCCACTGATATTATTGATCACAGATAACATATAGCCTTATGCTTTTCAGCAACATTATCTTTTTCATTGATGCTTTGGAAGAGAAGCCAACTGCCCATCCAGGAATTAAGAGTAAAAAATTCAGGGGCGGGCACCTGGGTGGCTCAGTGGGTTAAAGCCTCTGCCTTGGGCTCAGGTCATGATCTCAGGGTCCTGGGATCCAGGCCCACATAGGGCTCTCTGCTCAGCAGGGAGTCCTCCTCTCTCTCTCTGCCTGCCTCTCTGCCTACTTGTGATCTCTCTCTGTCAAATAAATAAATAATCTTAAAATTCAGGGTCGCCCAATGTTCATCGCAGCAATGGCCACAATCGCCAAACTGTGGAAAGAGCCAAGGTGCCCATCAACAGATGAATGGATAAAGAAGATGTGGTACATATACACAATGGAATACTATGCCTCCATCAGAAAGGATGAATATCCAACTTTTGTAGCAATATGGACATGGACTGGACTGGAAGAGATCATGCTGAGTGAAATAAGCCAAGTAGAGAAAGTCAAGTATAACATGGTTTCACTTTGTTGCGGTGCATGAGGGGTTAACCTGGAGACCAGTAGGAGAAGGAAAGTAAATGGGAAGTAGGGTAATCCAGGGAGAGAAAGGAAACAACAGAGACTTTGGACACAGAAATAAACAGAGGGACTTGGAGGGAGGGGGGTGGGGGATGGAAGAGCCTGGTGGTGGGTACTGGGGGCACCTATTGCATGGAGCACTGGGTATGGGGAATGAGGAATGAATCTTGGAACACTGGAAAAAAAACTTTTAAGTAACAATAAAAAAAAAAAAAAAATTCAGGGTCGCATGGGTGGTTCAGCTGGTTAAGCATCTGACTCTTGATCTCAGCTCCGGTCTTGGTCTTAGGGTAATGAGTTCAAGCGTTATGTTGGGCTCCATGCTGGCTGTGGAGTCTACTTAATAAAAATTAAAAAAAAAATTTTTTTTAAGTACAAAACTTAACCATGGATCCTAAAAGACCACAGAAGGGACCCAGTGGTAACAACACAAAACATGGTCTCTCTGGGCTGCCTTCCAAAAGGGCTTAGGCAGGGCTGCTGAGGTCCTGAGGCCATCACTGTGGCAATGAATACACATGTACTCAAAATGGGACCCAGCTGTATTAGCCTATTCCCAACATCCAGGAAGGGAGCCATGAGACCTGGGAACAAGGAAAATCAAAACCGGTTTGACCAGATGTGTTTAATGAACAACATAGCAGTCACACATGCAAGGCACTATCAGGGCAAACATCAAGAGGAAGTGCAAATGAGCTATGGTCCTGGAATCTCAAACTATCGTAACTTAACACATAGTTCTTTTCTGTGTAAAGACAGAAAATATTAGACCAAAATTATTTTAGTCTATATAACACAAATGTTAAAAAAAAAAAAAAAAAAAAAAAAGTCTTCTGGCTCACTGCTCCTTCCCAACCAACACACGCCATCGTCTGGTACAGTGCCAGCCACGCCCCCAAGACGGGATGGTGAAGGTTGGAATAAATGGATTTGACCCTATCAGGCTGCTTAATTCTGGCAAGGTGGATATGGTTGCCATCGACGGCCCCTTCGCTGACATAGTGCACATGCTTCAGTATGATTCCACCCATGGTAAATCCAACAGCACAGTCAAGGCTAAGAACAGGAAACCTGTCATCTCCATGCCCATCTCCAGCTTCCAAAAGCGAGATGCCACCAACATCAAATGGGGTGATGCCGATGCTATGTTGTGGCCTCCACTGAGGGCTTAGGCACCAGGGAGAAAGCTAAGGCCCACTTGAAGGGTGGGGCCAAGAGGGTCATCATCTCTGCCCCTTCTGCTAATGCCCCATGTTTCTAGTGGCCATGAACCATGGGAAGTATGCAACTGCCTCAAGACTGTCAGCAAGGGCTCCTGCACCCCCAAGTTCCTGGCCCCTCTGGCCAACATCATCCAGGACAACCCCAGCATGGGGAGGGCTCATGACCACAGTCTGCGCATCATTGCCACCCATAAGACTGTGGAGAGCCCCTCTGGGGAGCTGTAGCATGACAGCTGAGGGGCTCCCAAGAATGTCATCCTTGCTTCTACTGACACCACCAAGACTCTAGACAAGGCCATCCCTAAGCTGAACTGGAAGCTCACTGGCATGACCCTCAGTGTCCCCACCAACACGTCCGTCATGGGTCTGACCTGTTTCTGGAAGGAAGCTGCCAAATACGATGATATCAAGAAGGTGGTGAAGCAGGCCTGGAGGACCCCTTTAAGGGCATCCTGGGCAACACTGGGGACCAGGCTGTGTCCTGTGACTTTAACAGTGACACCCACTCTTCCACCTCTGATGCTGGGGCTGGCATTGCCCTCAATGACCACTTTGTCAAGCTCATTTGCTGGTATGGCAATGAATTTGGCTACAGCAATCAGGTGGTAGACCTCATGGTCCATGTAACCTCCAAGGAGGAAAAGTCCCCTGGAACCACAAGCGCCAGTGAGGGCAAGAAGAAAAGAGACCCTCTTATGCTGTTAGGGAGTCCTTGCCCCAACGCATCCCCCAACACACTAAGCATCTCCTGACCTCCACATAGTTTCTACCCCAGACCCCCTGAACAAGGGGAGGGCTTGGGGAGTTCTATCTTATCCTGTACCATCAATAAAGTATACTATACACCCCCCCCAAAAAAAATTAATATACTGCATCCTCAAGAGGTATAGAGTACAGAGACAAAGAAAACAAATCCTAACTGCCCTCAGGGAATTCCCTCTGAATTACTTTGGCAGATGCCTCAATTCTCTCATTTTTCTTGTGTGTGGACAGGGATTTAACGATTAATACCACACAGGACAAAAATTACTATCAGCCTCTGTGGTTTTCAAACTTAATCCCACTGAGTGGTCTATTGCATGTACTCACAAAGAGTAGGCGGCGGGGAAAGGGTCGCCACGTCATCCTTCTAAACTGTAATTCCTGTTCACAGAACCACAGGTTCACACAGGCTTAAAACACATGTATGTACAAGGGGCAAACACAGAAACACTGATAAAAACATTTGGCAAAATGGCTTATACTGTTCAACCTAAACATTTGCCTTCTCTCATTAGCGCAAGCTCTCTCAGTGAATTACTCATTTTCCCCCTATAGATCTTCTATATGCTATAAAGTATGCTCTATATTTTAAGAGGCTCTTCTATCTTCTCTAGTATTTACAGAAGCAGTGATCTTTCTACCTTAAGTAAATGCCCCCAGTTTTGCTCTACACACCTTCCAAATATTAATTTAACTTTTCATAAATCCCTCAAATTAAAGATACAACATATTAATTCCTAGAAGTTTTCTTTACTCTCAGTTCCACCCAAAAGTAAGAAAAATGGGTAAGACCACTGACCTTAGTAATGTTACATGTTAATCTCTAAGTCTGTCACACAGAAATCTGATACACTGAGTTCCTTTTATTTTATTCCTGTAAAAATACAGGCTCTCCAGTTGGTTCAGTTTTAAAAGAAAGGCACAATAACATCCAGATGAACCATCTCATTTTCAGAACCAAAAAACTCTTGTAATCTGAGACAACTAATAAAAAAAACAAAAGCTGGAGACAAACTATAAAAAAGAAAAAAGGAAAGTATCAGCAACATGGCTTAGATGGTAGAACACGTGACTCTTGATCTTGCCACACACTAGGCATAGAGCTTACTTTAAAAAAATTAATAAAATATCAGCAATAGTGACTGAATCATTTACAGAGGCTCACCTGGCTTTAATTTGACACATTCTAATATATATTCTAACACATACAGGTGCACAAATGTACCTAGCCTTTTAAAAAAAAAAAAAAAACAACTGACAGGAGGCACCTGGGTGGCTCAGGGGGTTGACCATCCCACTCTTGATTTCAACTCAGGTCATGATCTCAGGGTCGTAGGATCACGCCCCACTTTGGCTCCTCTGTGCTCAGGGAGAAACTGCTTGAGGTTCTTTCTCTCCCTCTGGCCCTCCCCACCCACCCTTACCCCATGCATATGTCTGCACTCTCTTCTTCGCTCCCTCTCAAAATAAATAAATCTTTAAAAAACAGTAACAACAACCGAGAGGACAGTTAAGTCACACCTTTAAGCAACTAATTAGCAGGGATAAGTATTTATGAAAGTGCTTTTTCACATTGGGATTTAGGGCACCCTGTCAAAGGGTTGAATATACTAGAAGGCATCCTGTGAATACCAACTGTGTGGCCTTTCATGAAAATTCTTAGCCATATATAACCAAAAAATAACAATAGGGAAGACAGAGACCCTCATGGGAACTCATTCCACCAAAACCATAAATGCACTCTCAAAGTTTGAATTTTATGGCTATTAGGCATCATTACCATGCGAGAAACTTCCTGACCTGCTATTACCTACGTCTTCTAACAACAGGCAGTAGAGACCTCAATCCAAACCCAGGAAACTCTCTAAAATAAAGCTTTAATCTCATTATCTGGAACTACAGAATCTCCCCCATTCAGCCATAAACTCAGGGCAGGGCACTTGCAAAAAGTATTTATAGTGAACAACAGAATCCACACGTCTAACGTCCATCCTCACAGAAAAATAGCCTTCTTCGAAGATTTACTCCACATAAGTGAGAGAAATTAGCAAACGCAGTCTTCCACAATCACGTGAAAGACAGGTGGGCATTCCACCTGGTGGTGCCCGACGCCTAAGCAGACAGCCCCTCAGCAGTGGGGCGAACGTGACCAGAAGGCTTGTGGTTTGGAAGGAGAATAAAGACAGAGACGGTCAGCTCAGTCTTAGAGCTAGCCATGGTCACATCCTTAGTGAGCACTGCTGCCAGCTTTCCTCTCGCCAGGTCACAATAACAAAATGTAGGCAGCCATCACAAGACTTTCAAAATCAAGCTTACCAAAAGGAGGAAGTTCAGTTTTAACTTTAACACCCTAAACCACTTCCCTTTTTTTCTCGGGGAAAAGGCCCTAAGATTCATCACCATTTGGCCTGGAAAGAGCTGAGGCGTAAAGTGTTTCCCTCTTAACATGAAATAATGATATTCCAGAAAGGTCTTGCTCCAGGGGTGGTGGGGATTGGGGATGTCACTCTCCTCTTATCCCTGGATCACTCTTTATCCATGCACCCCAGCCATCTTCCCTCCCCCACCTCCCAGGTTTGATGGGTCATCCCTCCAGCTGCCAGCCTCTCAGGCTTCCTCTGTCTCAAGTGCACTCATTTTAAAAAGTTATCAAAAGAAATATGGAAACCACTTGCTTCTATGGCGGATAAACTATGAAACTTTCAAAGAACAGCAAATCCTTGTTTCACACGGTTCCTGAGTACAGAAAAAGCTAGAAAGTTTACCAGTTCATTTCAGGAACCCAAGCACAACAATCAAGAAATGAGGAATGAGGGGCGCCTGGGTGGCTCAGTTGGTTAAGCGACTGCCTTCGGCTCAGGTCATGATCCCGGAGACCCGGGATCGAGTCCCACATCGGGCTACCTGCTCGGCAGGAAGCCTGCTTCTCCCTCTCTCACTCCCCCTGCTTGTGTTCCCTCTCTGGCTGTGTTTCTCTCTGTCAAATAAATAAAAAATCTTTAAAAAAAAAAAAAAAAAGAAATGAGGAATGAATACTGTTCATCCTTTAATGGATATGATATCAACTTAGAAAATCAAAGACAGTCAACTAAAAATCCATTAGAATTATTAAGCAAGTGCATTCAGTAAGGGCACCATATAATGAAGATACAATAATGAGTGTCAACATATTAGTGACAACCATTCAAAAATTGAGGGAGGAAAATCCTTTTCTATCACCTGTAAAAATTACTTAAAAACTAGGAAGAAAATAACAATGTATAACATTCATATTTGGAAACTATAAAACTTTTACAGAAAGGCATAAAAAGACCTAAAAAAAATTCTGAGATATTCTATGTTCCTTGGTAGCAAGATTCAAATCAACAGGCCAATTCTTAAATTGCTACAGGTTCAGTGCAATCCCAAATAGCAACAGTGTGATTGGCTGATTCTAAAGTTCATCTAGATGAATAACTTTTTAGAGTAGCCAAAGGAAAGCATACTGAGTAAAAAACAAGAGAGTATTTGCCCCATCAGATAGCAAAATATTCTGTAAAGTTACAGTCATTTTAAGAATTTGCTACTGAATAGAAATAGTCAAAGTCCAGGCAGAGATACAAGTCACACAGAGATTTAGAATATGATAAAGATGGCATTCCAAGTGGGCAGAGGAAAGACCAGTGCTGTTGCAACGGATGTTTGATGGAGTTCTTTTTCTTCTCCACCCACTGCTCTGTGGTCGGGTTTCCCAGGGAGTAAC
This sequence comes from Spilogale gracilis, assembly GCA_004023965.1. NCBI lineage: Eukaryota > Metazoa > Chordata > Mammalia > Carnivora > Mephitidae > Spilogale > Spilogale gracilis. Next base: position 249,393 of record PITA01000603.1, read on the forward strand.
ATCAGCAGCACAAAGCGGAAAAAGTGTGCGTGAGCTTCCTAGAGCTTCCAACCAAGTCCGTAACAAAGGGTGAGCCCACACTTGAACCCAGCCAGAACGAGTTGGATATTGCAACTTTCAAGTTCCCATGGGAGAGCCGAGACAGCACGGCCTTCTGTCCGTCTAGAGGCTGGCACCAGGCCCAAGAGGCCCACACAGGCTGTCCTGTGAGTCATCGGTGAGTCAGCCCCTCACAGGCGGCCAGCGCTTGCTTGAATACATCCAGCTCCAGCCCGTAGCCTCTTGGTTACAGCATTTCCAGTCCCCACTCAGTGTTCTGTAATTGTCCATTCCCTTCAGAACATAACCAGTAACAACTGAAATCTTGCAAAGAAAAGTAAGTGCATAGCATTAAAATGTTCTACCCCATCCCAGTGATGGGGTGGGGGGTGAGAAACTCTCAATCCCTCTTGCAAAAGGATGATTCTTAATGAGAACCTTGGGAAGAACTTGGGGAAAGCATGTCAGAATGATGCCAAGATCATTTGTATTTGCCGAGGAGTAAATAAAGATTTTTATCATGTGAAATTCTGAACATGTCCCTGAGGGAAATACTGTTTAGAATTTCATGACGTGACAGCTTACCCAAGCCTTAAATATTCCTCTCATTAGGAGGCTTTTTTTATCCAGTATCCAGCCAAAGCCATGGAGTACTTCCAGAAGACAAAACAAAATGCCTGGATAGAAGCTGTTTTGTGCTTCCGCAGAGAAATCCCACCTATCATTATCAGAGCTCCAGCAGGGGGACAACACACCTCTGAGAACAGTTAAAGAAGCCTATTGCATTTCTGAGATGGGATTTCCTGAGACCTAGATAGAGATCAATTAATGCTCGATGTTCGGAGTTCTCAGAACCACCCCAAGAGCCTTGCATCTAGCCACTCAATACCAAAGATCCACGTACTTTTCAGAAGGCTTCGAATGCCTTCCTCCCTTTCTTCTGTCTTTGGGAATGGGGGGGGGGGGAGAGGCAGAGGGGAAGGAAGGTGCTCACAGCATTTGTGTACGTGTATTAAGAATAGATTTTTTTAATAGGATGGGCAACACTGGCAGGTACTAGTCTGACTTCGATGGTCAAAGACACATATTTTCAAGTAAATTGATTTTAATTTTGATGAAAAAAATACCATGATGGGCATGAGTACACATTAAACAAAAAAATAAACTTTTCAAAAAAGATTTATTTATTTATTTGACAGAGAGAGAGATCACAAGTAGGCAGAGAGGCAAGCAGAGAGAGAGGGGGAAGCAGGCTCCCTGCTGAGCAGAGAGCCTGATGCAGACGTGGGCCTCCATCCCAGGACCCTGAGATCATGACCGGAGCCGAAGGCAGAGGCTTTAACCCACGGAGCCACCCAGGCGCCCAAAAAAATAAACTTCTTTTAAAAAAAAACAACACAGGTTCTGTGCGGTGCTAGACGATGAAGAGAACACTGAAAGTGTAAGCTGAGTATCTGAGCGCTTCATTCTTTCCAGCCCATCTCTCAATCCATGTGCGACAGGGCTGAGACCTAACTTGGAGACATCTGCATACCCCACTCTGACACTACATGACTCAAAAGCACAAAGAAAGTCAGGGCCATTTGCTTAGTAAAATGAAATCCCATCCTGGCTCTCCTGTGATTTCATTTACTTTTTATATCTTGGCTTTCAAACACAGTAATTGCTTTCTTTTTTTAAAGACATGGATTTACACCACATTTGAGTGCCCCTATATATAGGTTTCAGTCTACTATAATAGCAACCTCGCAAGACCCACCCTTGAAGACCTAAATATAACAATTTAGGAATAGGGCCTGTTTTTCCTATAAAGCAAAAATATTAAAATCAAAGATAACTTGCCCAACTGCCACCAAAAGATAATTCCTGAACCCAGTTGTTATGACATCCTCAGAAAAAAATGCACAATTTCTTCCAGGAAATTTGTGGTCTGCGAATTCTATAAGACTAAAAAAAAAGAAAAAATATGTCCTGTTTCGTTTCTATAGCTCTTACAATCTCCGGTTCAAACATTGGTACTTGAACCTTACAGTTAGAAAAGCAGTTATTCTAGACTGCTTAGAATTCTCAGGACTCACTTCTGTTCTTCGATTACTCTACCTCCTAGGGAAGTGACAAGTACTTACCCCGAACCATGCAGGTAACAATGTGGTACAGTCCAGAAAAACAAGTGCTTTCGAATCAGAACAGGCCCCCAGCGCTAGGGCCTACCTGCTCACCTCCCCGAGCCCCTGCGCTTCTCTGCAGACTGGGAGGGAATCCCTTCTGCTGCACTCAGAGTTGAAGGACACTGGTAGAGGGAGTACCCACGAGAGGCCCTGGCATCCTCTCCTACAAAGTCAACTATGTGACGATGTCCCTGACGACGACACAGGTTTTGGAATACTCTCTTCCATCTCTTCATTTCTCAGAGGAAGAAAAGTAAGGGCCAGAGACCTTATGTCTACACCAACAATCTGCAGCTCAGTAAAGGGTGTGTAGGGGGCAGGCAATCGAGCCTTCTAATATGAGCAGGACACCTAAGCATGATGCACAAAAGCATAAAGACATTCTGGTCCACAAGGGGCTTGACCTCCCAGGACAGCTAGCCAAGTCTCATGCTTGCTGAGTGTGAGCAGAAATAAGAACTTTCCCTCCAAAAGAAAGCCTCCAAGGGATGATGGGGGTCATCTGCTTTAGGCAACTTTCCAGTATCTTCTCATGTTTGCCCGGCCACCTAAGACCATTCACTGAAACGGCTGCTCTCAAGCCAGGATGTCCCCCAATGCCACGGGAACCTGCTCTAGACCTCATTCACAAAACACGCAGGAACGGCTCAGCAGGATGGGGGTGGAGGGAGTTCACTACAGAATGACAGACTCTTGTCTATTCAAAGGCAAATTATCCTAAAATTTCATTTGCTTAGAATCAAAAGGGCTCCTCACATCAACTCCTCAACAATCTGCATGTGGGCAGAGTTCGCCCCCCCACCATCTCAGTTCAGGTGGACCCATGGCTTCAAGAGTCTGGTGCCAGGTACAGGAAGCCCCTACCACTCAGATGAACCCCCCACCCACCCACAAACCCCAGGCTCAGATTTTCCTCCAGAGTCCATTCATTTCCTGAAGTGGCTGTTCAGATAACTTGAAACCTCGAATAAAGAGGAAAGGATTACAGATTTCAAGATGAAGTAAAGTCATTTGCCAGGAAAAAAGAAAAAAAAAAAAAAAAACCAGAATGGAACCGGGTTCCTCCTCTCTCGGTACCCTGTTTGAAAAACCACTTAGTCAAAATAGAAGCCAGAAATGAGGAAACCTAAGATGGATATGAAAATGAATTCACTCTACGCAAATCCACAGCTGCAAAGCCAAAAACCCAGGACAGGACACAAGCAAGTCCAGTAACACTTTACTCAACACCATCGTCAGCTGGTGGTGTTGAGACCTGTATTTAAGCAGTAATCATACTCTTGACTTTGGTAAGCTTCAGCCTCTTGTAACTCAGGGATCTGACAACAGACACCATATGGCTTCTGCAATGGCCCAAGCAATATTCTCTCCAAGGTGGGAGCTGAACTAACACAACTCAGGCGTCCTGGCTGTTTATGAGTCTCTCATTAGCATTAAATGCATCAGAGATGATGTCAAGGAGCTCCTGGAGAATGAGAATATGCATAGCACGCCCGCCCAAAGCTATTTAAATAGCTTTCTACAACTGCTGCTAGCCAGCTCACCATCTCTGCCCGGTCCCCCTTATCTCATTTTCTTCTCAGATGATTTTTGGGAAATTATCAAGTTTTGAGAGCCACACTGAGATAAAGACAGAGAGGGAGGCAAACCATAAGAGACTCTTAAGCACAGGAAATAAACTGAGGGCTGCTGGAGGGGAGGTGGGAAGAATGGGGTAACTGGGTGATGGGCATTAAGGGGGGCACATGATGTGATGAGCGCTGGGTGTTATGAAGACTGATGAATCACCAACCCCTGCATCGGAAACTAGTAATATACTACATGTTAACTAAACTGAATTTAAATAAAACTGGTAGAATTAAAAACAATAAAACAAGACTACAGAGGTCATTTTCATAAGCTCTTCTGGACTGATACTATAATAAGGGAGGAAAGTAAAAGCAAGAGCTGTCGAGCATAATTCCACGGACTCCACTAGCTGGTCCTTAAACCGACAGCTGAGCAGTACTGAGCAGCTCTCGGGACATCAGCAGCCAGGGCCGGGTGGTGAGGGGCTGAACCAACTCTGTCAATTCTCACACCTCATGAAATACTGACGCGTGTTGCGGGTTAGATAAGGGAATAAGCCAAGGATCAGACTGCATCGTTCATGCAATAATGAGGGTGGAAAGACTTGAATTTCAGTCCTACCTTTGACCAGGACAAGTTCTATGACAAAATATATATGATCAAGTCACTTAAGCTAGCAGGAAATGTTCCATTATCTACTTAAATGAGATTAACTGGACGACATCAAATGATACTTCTAAGATCGCATAAATTTTTATTATCTGAAGTCTGGTTACACAACCACCTCACATCCGTGAGGATAGCTACTATTTTAAAGAAAATGTTGGTGAGGTGGTGAAGAAACTAGAACCCTTGTGCACTGCTGGGGAGAATGGAAAATGGCGCATTCATTGTGGAAAACAATATGGCAATTCCTCAAAAACTTGTAAACAGAATTACCATCGGATGCGGCAATTCCGCTTCTGAGCAAATATACCCAGAACTAAAGGCAGTATCTCAAAGACCTAACACCAAAAGGTGCAAAGATCCAAGTGTCTGTGTACAGATGAGTGGATACACAAAAGGTGGCAGAATATTATCCAGCCCTAAAAAGAGAAAATTCGGGCCTATGCTACACAACACAGATGAATCATGAGGATATTACACTAAGTGAAAGGAACAAGTCACAAAAGGACAAAAATTGTATAATTCCACTTATACGAAATAGCTAGAACCATCATATTCTGAGACAAAGTGGAAGGGTGGCTGCCAAGGTGCTGGGGGAGGGGAATGGGGAATTAGTATCTAACGGACACAGAGTTTCCATTTAAAATGAAATCAGGGGCACCTGGGTGGCTCAGTCAGTGTCTGACTCTTGATTTTCACTCAAGTCATGATGTCAGGGTGGTGAGAGCAAGCCCCACATTGGGCTCTGTGCTGGGTTTGAAGTCTGCTTCAGATTCTCTCCCTCCCTCTCCCCACCCCACCCCTGGCTTGCTCTCTCCCTCTTAAAAAAAAAAAAAAAAAAGTTAAAGGAAAAAAAGATACTTATGGCTCACAAATTATCCCCCAATGTACCTGCTTTTACAATAGAAGTATTTTCAGAAGTTCCTCTGACAGCCTCCCATTCTTCACATCAACACATGTTCAATCACCCACTAATATGCAGGCAATTTAGGAGCTCCTGTCAGGAATAGGAGACACCCTTTCGCTCTCACTCTTGAAGTGTCTTAGAAGTTAGGGAACACGGGAATGGCTGCAGAGCTGGGAAGTGGGAAAGCCAGCATGACGAAGCCAACCTGGCGTCGAGGACATGTGCTACCTACCACCTCGCTGCCTTCTCTGATCTGTCCCCGTTGCTCTGCAAACCCATGAGGCAGAGGCTCAGAAAGGTTGGCTGACTTCCCCAAGATCACACACCTTGCCAGTAGGCCCTGGGCAAGAAGTCAGGTCAACCAGTCATCAGTCTCATGTTCTTTCCAGTGGATCACAGAAAAACGTGGTTGGGGAGAAAAGGTATCTCTTGGGTCTCACTGCCATCTCCATGGCAGTCCATCCTCACCATTTTCATCTGTCTCCCCATGTAAAACCTTCATTTCATCATTCATTTCATTTCTGTTCATTCACCTAAATTTTCATTTAATTCATTTTCACTTCACCATTCATTCAATGAATCCTTTATAAGAACTTAATTTTTCTTAAAATATTTCTTAAAAATATTCTGTGGGCACGTTTCCCCTTATAGCTATCACTCATGATTCAATCAGCAGATATTTATTAATTGCCTATTAATATGGATGCCAGTAACATGTGTTTCTTCAAGGAGTCTTCTAGCAGAGAGGGACGGAGCTACTAGTTACTAATTAACCACTGAATAGTGGCAAACACTGCTGCTATTTAGAATTATCACAAAGCAATAAAAGAAAAAAAAAACCATCAGAACATAAGCAAGGGCCAAAATGCACAGTAGCACCAATGAGTTTTCCAGCGGTCAAGAGGAGAGAGCTCCATGTAAATTCACCATCGGCTTCCATGTAGTCTTAACATTCCAAAAAAAAACTGTCCTACTTCTATTCTAAAAGGGACCTGGCAATTAGTGAACATTTACTGAGCACAGCACCAGGACTTTTCCTCAAGGCAACCTTGAGAAGTATCAGTATTTCAACTGTGAACAAGGATGCTAAGGTGCCAAGAATGAAATAACCTGCCCAAGGTCAAGAGCAAAAATTTATCTTTGTAGACTTGAGGCCAGGCCTATCCAATTTCAAATACTATACTTACCCTGAAATTCAGTAATGTCTACAAAATTAAAAAGAAGAAATAAATAAAGGTAGCATTATAGTACAGATTTGTATTTTAAAGTGAAGAGACCAGTGGAAATGT